>PISX010002058.1:0-82250 GCA_004024625.1 Mellivora capensis | reverse complement strand
TAATTTCAACTCCTATATGTATATGAAAGTAATAAAAGTGTATTTCTTTAAATATATTTCATAATTTAGAGTTTTCATAAATTCATGCTGGCTTTTCTTCCTAGTATACAATAAATTCTATTCTATTGCTTGTTGATCACATCCTCTTAAGAATAGTGAAACAGTACGAACGTTCATTTTAAGGAGGTGGGTTAAGTTGGGAAAAAGTAAAGGAGATAAGGTAAAAACAACATCAGGCAGGAGGTTGCATTAATTGGAGGTCGGTAAACTACAGCCCAAGTGTGACCTGCTTTCTGTTTTTATAAATAAAGTTTTAAGGGAACACAGCCAGCTCATTCTTTACATATTGTATGGCTGCTTTCGTGTTACGGTGGTGGAGTGAGTAGTTGTGACAGAGACCGTATGGTCTGCAAAGTTGAAAATATTTACTGTTCAGCCCTTCACAGAAAACATTTGCCAGCCCCTGTAGAAATCAGTCCTGGGTTAATTCCATGATAGCTGAACACCGGGCCCTCAGGTTCTGCTTCACCTCCACCATGTGGAAATCAAGTTTCAGGTAAAAATAAAATACAGTAAAATATGCGGGTAATTAAGCAGATATGAATTCAGAACTCCCAGACCAGAGGCATCAGGATGTTTACTTTCGTATCAAAAAACAACCGGTTCCATTTCTGTCTTTGGCTTCCGCCTATCATGAGAGAGACTCTCGCCACGTTGACGTTTCGATCCAGCTCGGAATCTGTAGCCAACACACTAACAAGGGTCTCGAGTTTGCCCTTTGCTGGCTCTGTGCCACTGAGCAAACTCCTCAAGCTCTCAGAAACTTCTCTTCCTTGTTTCTAAGTGAGAGGGTGAGACTGGCTGGGCGCATGGTCCAGGGTTGGGGTCTTCGAGTTTCCTTTCTTCACCAAAGTTGTCAGAGTCAGTGAGGAGAGAATTTTTTTTTTTTTTAGATTTTATTTATTTGATGGAGATCACAAGTAGGCAGAGAGGTAGGCAGAGAGAGAGGGGGAAACAGGCTCCCTGCTGAGCAGAGAGCCCGATGCAGGGGTCGATCCTGGGACTCCAGGATCATGACCTGAGCGGAAGGCAGAGGCTTTAACCCACTGAGACACCCAGGTGCCCCAAGGAGAGAAATCTTATCAGCACAAGAGGATTCTCTGTTCACAGCCTCTATCCTGAATTCTCTCCCCTTTGATGCATGTGTGGACTAGTTTGTCCAACAAACCAGACCTGCCCATTAAACATTTATAACTCTTTTTGAACATGGAACACCAACTATTTCAAAGGGACAAAAGCTGAGTGCTAGCATCTGAAGATAATGGAAATAACTAATATTTATGGACGACGTATTGTGTGCCAGACATATTTCCAAACACGTGACATGTATTAGCTTATTTGCTCTGCACAGAAGCCCTGAATTAAGTACTATCATCAGCCCCATTTCACAGATGAGGACACTGAGGCAGCTTTCTGACCTCACACCGTCATGGCACGTTCTAGCATCAGAGCCCACACTCTAGACCGTTCTTCTTTCTACCTCCCAGTGGGTATGACTGGTCTCCAGCCACACGGCAGTGTAGGAGAAGACAAATATGAGAGAGACACATCGTGGTTCCTAGAAATTACGGACACTTACCTGAGACTTTTTTCATTTACCGCGAAACTACCCCGTGCCATTGAGATCACCCTCAAAAGCTCCTCTTCTCAGCTTCCTCTCCTTCATCAGATTAAAAAAAAAAAAAAAAGTAGGACAACAGTTGAGAAAATACAGGTTGGAAACTGGGTCATTTCTGTGAAATCATCCTTCTTTGCCAGTACCAATTTTGAATTCTTTCTCAGAATTAAAAAAACAAACAAGCAAACAAACCACGCGGAACAATCTGTGGCAGATGGTTGTTTCGGCTCTAGGTGAGTTTTGTCATTATACTCTGGGACAGAAAGCCATCGCTTTGGAAAGTCATCTGTTATTTTCGTGAGCTGCCACCTCAGAACTATTGTAGCTGGGATGGTTTGGGATGGGGTGGGTTGTTTTCATTTGGGGGGCTCTTTTTGGGGGGAGGTTGTTTGTTTTGTTTTGTTTTGTTTCCTAGAGATTAGCACAGAAACCATCCCCGCTGGAGTACTGCAGGATTTTAGATGCCGTGCCACAGAGGCTAACCCAGAACTCAAGCAGTTCAGTGGGGTGGGAGAGGTGAGATGGCATTCGGTTTGAGGTAGAAGTTAGCCCTCTCCTCAAGGTTTATCTTCCCCTGGAAACTATAGCAATAAACAGCTAAACCATGCTCTTCATTACCAGTGCAAGTCCCTAATTAATTTATTTTATGTTAATTAAGTTTATAATTATATAGTAAAACATTTACTTTCTCCCTCAAGAAATTGACTGAATCTTCTGAAGGGGCTTTGTGACTGTAATTTAGGTGCAATTAGCCCGTTAAATTTAGTTAGAGTTTGGTTCATTTAGCTGCTGCCGGAAGATGCTAGAAAGGAGGAAACTAGGCAATGCCTCTGAAGCAACTCTGGGTCCAGAAGAAGGTGTTGCCAAGAGGCTCCTTCCTGGCCTCTGGGCAGCTAGTAGAGGTGTCTAGGACAATTGAGATGTGGTTTCATGTTTGTCATCTGTGTGTATTCCCCACTTACGGAACTGCAGATTCCTATAGCGGTGGATGGAGGTGAAAACTTTCTGTTTGGTTCTGGAAGGGGAACTGAAGCTATGGAATTGTTCTCAGACACTTTATTCCATGCTGTGAAATCTCTGGCACTGGCCAGCATTCAGGCTCCGAGTGGTATCACCAGCCACGGCCACCATTTTGGCCTGGAAAGACATCTTGCCTTCTCGGAAAGGGCATGACCCAGCGCATGGCCTCCAGTGGCTCTGATGGCTATGGTCCAGCCTCCCCAGGGCTCTAGCAGAGAGGACCCTACTTCTCCAGGCATGTGAAAATGGAATTTTTTTTTTAAATTTTTATTTTTTTATAAACAAATTTTTATCCCCAGGGGTACATGTCTGTGAATCGCCAGGTTTACACACTTCACAGCACTAACCATAGCACATACCCTCCCCAATGTCCATTACCCCACCCACCTTTCCCGACCCCCTCTCCCCAGCAACCCAGTTTGTTTTGTGAGATTAAGAGTCACTTATGGTTTGTCTTCCTCCCAATCCCATCTTGTTTCTTTTCTTCCGAAAATGGAATTTTTGAGCCAAGTTCCTTTTATGAGATTTTACCAGATAGCTCCTAACGAAGGATATATTTAGGCCAATCTTTGAAAATACAGTTGAAAGTAATGATCTGCTGTGGCCGCTGAGCTGTATGCAAGGTTGGAGCTCACTGCTCAGGCTTGTGATGGGAAATCGGGAAAACGCAAAGGCAGGATGATTCCAATGAGGAGAGAGAGAGCATCCCAGCAACACCCCAGTGGTTGGGGTAGCCATGGTTCACCTATTTTCAAGTCCCTTTGGTTTTTGAAACTCTTATTTCTTGGTGGATAACAGAAGTCCTTCCTTTGGAAAGGAAGCCAGAGAACTTTTTGTCCTAGAGTGTTAAGCCGAATTACACGAGATCATATTTTAAAAAGATGTCCTGTATCTTGGTGGGAATTGGTTTATTACTATGTGATTGGTGACTGAATGAAACATGTCCTTAGATCAAACAAAGTAGGATCACTTAACCCCCTTCTTAACCCCCCTAAACTGTTTTTATCTATAAAATGGAAGCACTAACCTCCTTTTCACTTCACAATATGCAAGTGATAGTCTCCTTCCCAAAAGAAGCATGTGAAATATGATTTATATATACCTGGAAAGGTATACAGAAACACGATTTTTATAAATTGTCATATTTGTCTTGCTTATGTTATTTAATACTATTTTAGGAAACGGGGTCTCTTCATTTCTGGTTGGCACTTAACTTTAATGTTCTTTCCCCCCAGTTCTGCTATAGCGGAGTGAAAAACCAACACCAGAAAGAAACAAACAAAAACAAATCACAGCAACACAAATTGGGGCATAACTTGCAATCAGAAAAGTACTCCAACTGGGCTTTTAAAGGGGAAACATCATATTCAAATCTAGAACATTCGGGGTCAGCAGTCGATCTTCCTCAACATATTTTTGGTAAATAACACATATCTGATAAAACCTAGAACTGTCTTCAAGGAGAGGGTCATTCCAGCTGTAGTTTTTTAAGCTAGTAGGATACTTTGGAAGGTCTAAGGCTTGGCACTTTCTCTAAATGTTAAGAGTCATAATTTGAGCAGCTACCCCGAGCTGAGGAACTTGTATGTGGCATGGACTGTTAGGTACTCATGTTCTAGTCATCCCACCATGGTAGACTTACTTCATCTGTAACTAGTGTTGGGTAACTGAGATTCAGTGAAGTTGCTTGACTTGGCCAGAGCTGCACAGCTCAGGAAGGGGAGGGGCAGGATCCAAACTCAGGTCTATCTGGCTTCAGGCTGCTTCTTGCTGTCTAACTAGCCACACCAGCTCTCTTTCAGGCTTCGTCGTGGAAATGAATCTACTAGCACACAATTGCCAAAGGAGAGAATCAATGTGGGGTAACTATGCTTATTAAAATTCTAGTTCCAATAGTAGCTGGAAGTAAAGGTCCAGGAAATTGTATAGTTAAACAGTGGATGGTAAATGGCCATAATTATGAAGAATGAAAAAAAAAACTAATTTATAATCCAGTCTTCCCCGCTATGCACATGTAATTATACGGCGTCCTTTCATCTGGGTGACATTGAAAAATGTTTTCTGCTTTCGCGTAAGGCAATGCACTTGTCCATCCCATGTGTCTGAACGCCTCTCGTGCTCACGTAGATGCTGGTTTCTGTTTTAAACTAAGAATGTGTGTAGAGTTACAGGGTAAATAGCCCTTCCCTTTTAATCACTTTGATTTAGCAAAGAACTTCCTGTGCATTTTGGAAAGCATTTCTTAAAATAATGTCAGATGTTTGGATACATTAACTTTTTATTAAAAAAACTACCACCACCACAACCACCACCAGAATACATTGTTTTCCCAGTGTCTTGGTTCTGGTTGATTCTAATTCTTAACCAAGCTGTCATGTTTGGTTCGCCATATATGCCACGCATACTTTATTTAAAAAGGAAAATAAACTGTGAAATCTGGCATGTGTAAAAATGCACTCTCTTTAAAACCCAGAGTTTTCTCCGTGGAGATATTGTACCTGAACGAAATGATTCTGAAGGGCCTTAGAGTAGAGTCCTCATTTCTCAGGAAAGGGTGTTGCTAGGTAAAATCGCTGGGGTTGGCCTGTGCCCAGCTGCCCTAAGACGTTCTGAGGTGTTGGTAAGGAGAGTTGGATGGCTTCATGGCGTGGACTTGTTCCAAAATGAGCTCTTTGAGATATAAAAATGTCAGGAGCAGCAGAGGCTTCTAGAACGCAGGGCTAGCTTGAGTCAAGTCGGGGGTTCTGCGGGCTGACTCAGTCTGATGCGTCCAAGGGTGACAACAAGAGTTGACTTCATACTTCACCAGCTTCCTACTGAGAATAAAATAAGCTCTCTATTTTACCAAGGCTTTTTAAAGTGGGTTCTGTGCTACTAGAAAGGGCTGTCCCGAGCCACAGGCTGTGACACCAGACCCTGGGGGTTCCTCCTGACAAGGAAGCATTTTTGGATGGTGAATCCTGTTCTTGGTAGTGTGAATGGGCTGGTGCTGGTTCAGACTGAGAGGAGGTATAAGGATATTCCCTTATGACCCTTGCTAGGGTGCAGGATAATCTTTGGGGTTAGAGTTGGATATACCTTTGCAGGGTCCAATATGGATTTTAAATTTGGCTTTACAGAGTGGTGTCAAGTTATGGCCCAGGTAGTCTGGCCAATGGCATGATGAATCTTTTTTCCAGCCCAACATTGTCCCTCTTGGAGGAGAGGCATGTTTTAGTGCTTGTCCCAGCAAGGTGACTTTGAGATGAGGAAGTTGTTCTGCTCATGGTGTTCTGGGGGAAAAGGCACTAGAGATAAAGGGTGTGTTTTGGGGTAAGGGCCTCCTTCCTGCCCCATTATCTGTGTTTGTCTCTGAGGTGGGGTGCCTCCACTTTTCTAGAGAAAAGGCTGAGGCCAGGGACACATCTCTGGAGCTTCTTGTGTAGAACAGATCTGTGGCCTGGGAGCAGGACCATGGGCCATGGAAGGTAATGTTACTGCAAGGGGGCAGGCAACAGTGAGGAGGGGGTGATGTGGCAGCAACACACAGGAGAGGAAGCCATCCCCGGGCTGGACTCCTTGCAAAGCCGGAGCTACGTTCCCCGAGTGGACTTGGCAGCTCTTCCAGAGGCAACCTACTTTGCAAGATGTCCACGACCAGACAGAACGAAGGCCTTGGTCCTGTCCTGCTCTGGGGATGGGGGGGGTGGGGTTTGGGTAACTCGGAGTTTAGTGTAGTGGGTTCCTGCGATTATCAACCCCACCTCTCTTTGTTTTGCATTCTGGAATACATGGTGTTGGGGTTTCCTTATCTTGTGCCCTGAGCTCGTTGAAATGCAGATGAGATTTATAAGCTACCTCTACTCAAGTGAAGATAATTTGTTTGATCTTCTCTGCTTAATTGGAACCATTAACCACTCTGACCTCCAGGCTTTGCAACACAAGGCAGACAGGGGGCACAGGAAAGGCCGCCTGACTGTTCCCTTCTCAGCAAGCATCCTTAATGGGAACAGTCTTCAGACTTTGTTTCTGAGTAGGGCGTGGGATGCCTCTTGAAAAAGCGGCGCTCCAGCACAGACTAGATGTTGACTTTCTTTCTTCCTTTACGGGTCAGCTTAACCTTGGACTTGCACTCCGAACTTGGACAAAGCACTCCGAATCCTGCTTTGCAGCTTTCTGATCTCTCCTTGCACTCTCCCATAACCGTGGCCACCCCCTTTACATGCTTGAGGTCTCCCGCGTGCATTGACAGCGACTCCTCTTGCTTGAAGTCCTTCTCCTCTCTCTGCTTGTCCTCCTTCCATCCCCTGTAGTTTCACCACCACCATCATGGTCATCATCAGACAGGCTCAGGCCAACCCTCGGCACTTGTTTCCTCTTGCTTGTTTTATGTGTAATTGACTTTTCTAGAAACGTATCCATGGTCTACGTGTCATGGTTTCACCCACGCTTGAGCAGAGCCAGGCACCTTCCACTGGGTATGTTGGAGGTTCTTGCAAATCTGATGTCGTTGTAAGTTAATTAAGTTATAGGTTTGAGGTCACTTGTCTCCTATTTGGACATGGAAGGTTCTAGTACTCTGGCCAGCTACAGAATCGCCAGCTAGAGTGTTTCAGCAAAAGCAAAGCCAGACAAAATTCTGTGTTGGCAGCAGGGAACACATGGTCTTCTGTATGGAGAGTTCTAATGCCATGTCCATGTGTACTGAAAGAGTTACTGGCAAGCCTCTCTGGTCTGGGAACTGCGGAATGATGGCTGTAAGAAGATGTCATTTCCTGTTGCAAAGAGATACCCTATGGATTTTGCAATATATACTCACTGAAGGGAGCCAGAAGGCTAGACACACCCCACGGGAGAACAATAGATTGGGGTGTCTCAGCGTGGTTGCTTAATCTTAATGCCCCTCAGACCACAAACTCAGTCTTTTTTTTTTTTCCTACTCTACTTGTAGCATTTTTAGGAGATTCCCCAGATAGAGACCATATCATCGATCTTTTTTGAAGTCCCTGACGTGGGAGCCATTGAGCCCTGGGACACTTGTCATCAGGCCCTGTTGATTGGACTACATTCTCCTTAGAATCCTTGAGTTTTAATTGTGCAATAGCTTTGGCTTTCCTTACACCACCGAGTTTGCCAAGAACTTTGTGTTTCCTGCTTTAACTTTCAGCTCCTAACTAAACTGTATTTTGTAAAGTCAAACTGGAGCTTGAAAAACCTCACTGACCATCCTCAACTATTTATTTTTAGTTGTTCATCTTCCGTGAAGAAATGGACAACAGTTTTCTTTGTCCAGCGCCCACAGTGGTTTTGATCATCACAAGAAAGAATAAATTAAGTCTGGCACCTTTTCCCCAGGAGCTTAAAATGCTGCAGGAGGCACTCACTGGGTGTCTGCATGTCTAACTGTAACTTTCACTACACTTCCGAGCAAATACATGACTCTTTGCAGGAAGCTTTGAAGTGCGTTGATGAGCCCAGTTACGAGTGAGACACAGTAGATCCTACCTTGTGTCGTACGTTCCACTCCCCTCTGTTTTGGCCCTGTTACCGAGTCCATCAAAGTCCTCTGATAAAACTCAAAGTTTAGACATCACTATTCTAAAACTCAAAGCGCATCCTCCCCTTGGTATTGTGCAAGGCACTGTGCAAGGCACCTTGGTATTATGCAAGCACAGAGGATGGCTAGATGTGCTCTCTTTGCCATCCTGTGGCCTATTGTCTAGGATGCAGGGAAGTAGAAAAGAAATACAAGTTTAAAAAGGTAGAGACGTGGACTATGTGAATGAATGGAATTGAATGTCATAGAGGTTGGGAGGCCTGTCAACTAAATGCTAGTAGAAATGGCTTTTGCATGGACCTTCAAGCATGGTCAAGGCTTCTGTAAGGAGAGCTTGCTAGGTGGAAGGGGCTCTTGGGCAAGAGATGGCATGTGGACAAAGCCTGTCCTCAGGAAAGGAGGGCGGTATCTGAAGGATGGGGAAGCAACTTCTGGAATGAGCTTGAAAAAGGAAGCTCCAGGACCTGGCTTATGTGTTGGGACATTTCTGCTACAGGTGATGCCACTGTACAAGAGAGACTGATGGCCCAGAGGGTCTGAGTTTGGATTTGTGGGTGACCTTGGATACGTCACATTGGCTGTGCGGGTCCAGTGAGTCACCTATAAAATAGAAAAGGCAAATGGCAAGGGATCGTTGGTGTAACAACCATTATATATTAGATGCTCCACAAATGTCAAATTAGGACAATGGGTGTTTAAGCCCCAGTGTTGAAATAAAGCAGAATTACACCCTCAAGAATTATACCTTGAGCTCAAGTCTCAAGGGTGATGGAAAGCTCTCTGCACTCCCTGGGTTCGAGGCACCTAGTGCGATGAGAAATAGAAATTTATCCGTTGATTTTACTTGGTAGACATTTCCCAGAAGGTTTGAGAAGCCTTTGCTTTGCTCTCTGAGGAAGGTGAGCCACTCTGCTGGCACCCCGGTCACCATCCGGTCTCCAAAGTGGCAGCACGCCACACGGACGCCCGAGTTGGCAGTTCGCTGCTTGAATTCTCTAAATGAGATAAGATTTGCTTTTTTAGACAAACAGCTGTGTCTTTCTTCCGTTCCTTTCGCTTCCTTTCCACTCAGCAGTTTTCCTTTTGCTCCAGATAAATTGCTGCTAATTTAAATGTGCTGCAGATCCTTGCCATTTTATGGCTGATTGCTTCTGAGTTATAGGAGGGAAATGTGTGCACGTTTGAATGTAAATAAATCTAAATGGATCGGAAGCCAGTGGTAAAGGAAGCACAGCGCTTCGCTGACCTTCACCTCCCCCGCCCCGTCCATCCCTTTGAAGAGGTCAATGAGCCGATCTGAAATCAGCAAGCAGCAGGGATGGAGTTTTAGGACACATCCTGGGTTTCTCTCTGCTTTCCACTTTACATCCCATTTTTGACAGCACCTGCTTTAGCCTTGTTCTTATTTAGATCAGCTCGTGCCGGCAGCAGTGGCAAAGTTTCTCGCAAGTTTTTTCATTCTTTTTTTTTTTTTTGATAAAAGAGCCATTCTCATGATAACTACCATGTACCATCGGAATGCTGCAAATCCTTCAGAATGTCACATTGTCAAAATATCTATATTTCAGGCTCAGAAGCTAGACAGCTCGTTTGGCTGCTAAACCCACAAGATGTTCAGCCATTTGTTGTGGTCTAAAAACTTTCCCCCTCACTAGGAGAAAATAATGATCTATTGTTTGATATCATTTTGTGTCCCTTTCCTTGAGTTTCTTGTAACTCGAATAGGCAAACATTAGGGAGGTCCTGGTAGGTAAACTGGGGCCCTGATCGAATCTTGCTATCAACTCCTTAGAAACAGGAAGTACCAGGTACATTTCCTTATAAGAAAGAGTCAAATCTTGAAATCAGACTGGTTTTCACTATCTGGTGACATATCTCTAGTGTGTCAGTGGGCTTGTGAAGATCAAGTGTATCAGAGAGGAATCTGACTTGCCTTCCTGGAGGCGGAGGGAGGAGGTAGTAGCAGTTGAATGCTGACACGGTGCATGGCCCATCATCGCAGCAGCCTGGCTTTTCCTCATCCCATGTGTTACTCAGGTTGGCTTTACTCCGCTGGTGGTGTGGGCATGTGGCGCTGAGGTACGGTTCTTGGAGAAGGATGCATCACGAAAGGCAAAGCAGAAGGAGGTTGAAGAGGGACACTTGACATCTGTTTAAGTAGGGGCGGATGCAGTTGCAGCCTGAGTGAATGGCAGCCCTGAGATCTCCCATCTGGCAAAGCGCATTATTTCCCAAACTGTAATAACAAGCTTGGGCGGGCCTTGGGGAGGAAAATGGTAAATGGAAGCAAAGGAAGGGTGGCTTGGGGTCTGCTGTAAACACTCTGACATGAATAAACGCTTAAGAGTTCCTGTGCCATCAACCCATTGGAATGAAATCGGGCTCACGTTAACACTTTAGTCCGTTCGATTATTATTACTGTTTTAAAGTCAAATGCTTTTCAAAATTAAGTGTGCAGAGAGTGAGTGATATATTGAAACCACCAGTCTTTTGGTTTGGGGATGATGTCTTCTATTTGTCTCAACGAGTTCCGCCTGTTTTTATTGGCAAACTTGATATCCTGATATTAATCCTATTGTTTCAGTGGGAAGGAATTTGAGACCCGCCCTCTTAGAACCCGGAGGTGTTTGGCTAGTGTGCTTGGCATGCTTGTCCTGTGTGTCGCAGTGAGCCCTAAAGCCAGGGTACTAATGCCTGCCTGGAGGCTGGACTTGGAGAAAGGAGACTCACGTCCGGAATGCAGGAGTCTTCACTGGCACCGTTGTGCACGTCCTGCGTGCTCCGTGCCTTGTGGATGATTAAATCCATGAGCGATGTTTGGCGTCCCTACCGAGTGTTTTTCCTGAGACTTGGAAGGGCGGGAGGGAGAAGAGCCTTGGAAATGAGCTTGGTAGACTCTTCTAGTGTTGTTGTAAATGATGACACAGATCGGTGGTGGTAATTACAGCTCTGGAGGCAGATGACACCAGCGCCTGGCAGACCAGACTCCAGGGTGCAGAAGATCCAGAGTCTGGAGGGCTGGGTTTAGAAGCGCCTTCCGAAGCGGAACTTGAGCATGTCTTGAGGGTTTCTACCATGATGTCATCGGTGTTGTCACCTAGGGATCTGATGAACCTTCATGCAGATTACACACAAGAACTCGATGGGATGAATCTCCCCTGTTCTTGCTGGGTTTTCCTAGTGAAGTTGGAGGGATCTCGTCCTCCCCGCAGTGACAGGGCAAGGTGGCTGCAGAGGACAAGCTCCTGGGTCAGAATCTGATCTCTGGCGCACACTTTGTCAGGCCTCCAGCAAACTGCTTTGCCCATAAGGCCTAAGTTTTCTCACCAGGAAAGTGGGCGCAATAATAGAACCAACTTCATGGGGTTATTGGGAACTTACAAGGGCTCTTTTGGACAATTTGGACAAGAGCATAGAAGAAAGCTTGGTACCAAGTGAATTAGCTGTTATTTATTGTGCAAGTAATGTATTCATCTTTCTACATCTGCATGACAGTGAAGTCCTTGAGGTCCATTTTCTTTATTTTCGTATCATCTACTGTAGTGTCTCCTATTTGGTCATTGCTCAGTTAATGTCTGCAGGATTAATTAATATTATTATACATTACATATATAACATTTACATATACTATATGTCTTATACATGCAATATATATAAGGCAATATACCACATACGGATGCTACATGTCATATGTTATATAATAAATGTTCCATCTATCCATGTGTCAATGTCACGTATATGGTACGATACTTCAGTGATTTTAGGCAATTAATTTTTTAATATTAGGATTCCTGGAAAAGAATCTAAATCTTTGTGTGGTCCAGTATTTCACAGCTGAAGCTAGCCAGTTCTCTGATCCTGTTGCTGAGTAATGAATCCATTATTTTAGAAATAATCTGGTGAAACGAAGTGGGGAAAGAAAATCAGTATTTGGGTAGATATTTGTTGTTGAGTTTTATTTTTTTTCCTTTGCTATGCATAAAAATTCTCCAGGGCTTGTCTATATTGTACACGCAATTCTCCTCCTTGAATTAGGATGTTAACATCTGAGACCATGTGCAGAGCTATGTGCAGAAATCCTTTGCATGTCTTTCCTGTGTTTCCTGGGCCACATAAAATCAGTTTGGAAGTTTAAAAACCACGTGGCTTGACAATAAGATGCACGTTTTTCTCCCAATTTCTGTTCTGTGATTATCTGTTCCTTTATGTTTTAAAGCATATTCCATGTTGTGTCTTGATTTTGGTTATTTGTTAAGTTCTCTATAAAATTGATTATGCTTGTATGTTAATTTCCATTGATTTTTGTTTTGAGCATGACTTATGTTTTATTTTGTGTTTCTTTTAGGTTTTGTTTTGTTTCATAAGATCCCACTGGATGGGTAGCTGAAATAAAGGAAAAGACAGAGAAGGGGGCTGTGGTGCTTGTTGGTTGATGCTGCCTTGTAAGCTGGACTCTTGGGACGGGCGTTGGCTTCTCCCGGGAGGTGCCGAGTAGCTGGGGGTTTTCTGGTAGATGTGGGTGGTGTTTGCAGGAGGTCCCGTGTGAAGCCTGCGGCTGTCGTGAGCTATGTTTGGGGAGCACCTGCTGCAGAGGCAGCTCCCAGGCTGCTAAGCAAACACTCAAGAAAACATCTTAAATTAATGCTTCTCTTTTGTTCTTGCAATTGTTCAAATAAGAAAGTGACATGGAAGTCCATTGGATTATGCTTCTCTTCGGAAAGGAGTGCTTTTTGACCATACTGGAAATGTATTAATTCTTATGTTTCTGTTCATTAAATGTGAACTGCAAAGTTTAAAAAAAAAATCTAAATTTAGGGACAGGTATAAGAACACACTAAATAGCCTAATCTCCATGTAACATGTAGCTTAGTATTGTTTTCTGCTGATGTGTAATGAAGACTGAATTCAGAAAGTCTCTCTTTTCCTTCTACAATGAAGTGACTGAGAAAGTAAAGGGCATCGCTGTGGGGACTTGGCAAGGCCGCTGAGAGGTCCTCCCCTTCACTGGCAATAAAGGTCCAGAGTCATGCAATCAACGCTAATGATTTTTCTAAAGTTTGTTAGCAGGCGAAAAATAAAAGCAGTTCCGTGGTCGGGGGCTGTAGATTTAGGTTAGGCGTAGTCAGTTTCAGAATAACTACAAGAGCGAAACAGACACATAGGGCGCGCTTGTCCTTTTATGTGCCCCCTGCGATCCTCCTGCTTTTTAGAAGTTTCCTAGTGAGAAGGCCGCAGAATCTCATGCTGTTCCCATGACAGAACTGTAGCTTTTCTACTCTGAAAAGGTCTGCGGGCAGAATGGCTGGCCTGCTGGGAGCAGGAGACCATATTCTAAGAAGGATAGTCCCCTACTCCATACTACACTGCTGCTGGTTTTCATGGGCAGGAAGGCTCTTCCTGACCCCAGCAGCACAGAGGTAATGAGTCTGTGCTTTATCAGATCCAGCCTCATTGCAAGAGGGTAGCTGGGGATCGACAGATCCGGCGTCCCAGCCTCAGTCCCATCACAGACCCCTGTTTCCCTCACTTGGCCACTGCAGTGACCTTGGTCCGCTTCGCTTGGCCTGTGCCAGGTAGGATCCCTGTCCCGCAGACAGGCTCAGCTGCCCTCGCCCCACCTCCCCTCAACTTTTCTCATGAGGTGGACGGCAGAGCCAGGCCCGGAACATTTCGCTTGAAAGCAGGATCAGTTCTGACCGTGAAGGCATGCTCATCAACGCTATGGCTGGACTGGAATCTTACTGATATTTGAAAAAAATTCCTTTTTTTTGAGGGGGGTGAAATAGGAAATAGTTACTCAAGTTTTGCAGTTCAGCTTTAACTTTATAGAGTTTTAACTAGTCCAGCGTGTTTGGAAACATTGTTTTGCATCCTGTGTAACCCAGGCATTAATCTTAATATAGCAGGATCCATTTAGGCACCACTTAATATAAAAGGATTATCCATGATGAATATTTTATATTGTATCTTTTACATTAGCCACTAAGTATGTTATTGCTTGATACAGACATTTCACAGAGTCCTATGGATTACAGCATTGAACTTGGCTACTCCATACCCCTGCCTCCGAGAGAAGGGCAGTTTCTCCAAAGCATACACGGGCTGCTTGTTCTCAAACCTGTGCTTTCCAAGGACACATTTGAGTGGGAAAGCAGCTGGCCCATGGTGTTGGGGGGAATCTGAATATTCCCTGAATTCCCATTTTCTTGCTCTTTGCTAAATAACACGTCCTCTTGCCACTTAGATTTTGATCTCTCCCAAAGTTGTTGATTGACCAAAAGCCCAGCTAATTGCAGAAATCTTGAACCCTGGAAGGAAAAGGAAATTCACAATGAGAGCCGAGCAGAGGCTGTCAGTACCCCAAGCATTCTTAAATATCGGCCGTTCGGTACAAGTTTTGTTTTTTTTTTTAACCTTTTGTATTTTATTCCATGGAACTAGAAAAAGGGAATGAATTGTTTAAGAACTATTTTGTACATTTCCCAGACCCAAAAAGAAAAAAAAAATATTTGTACTCAATAGCTAGAAGACTTGCAGGGTAATTTTTGTTTTAAAATGAAGAGAAGTGGACAGATAAGGCAATTTAATATATCAAAGAGCAGTTGACATCTCCTAGGGAACGATGAAAACAGCAGGCTATTAGAAAATTGTTTCATATGGTTCTTGTGTTCCTTGCTTTTCATTTTTCTTTAATCCCTGAAGACCACAGTCAGTGACATATCTTCTCATTTCTATCCTCTAGACCACCCTCTTTCATCCTTTGCTTTTTTATGTCCCCTACAAGACATCTTTTTACAGCTTTCTAATGACATACAGCGTGTGTTTTTTTTCAGCATTAGAAAAAGCCAGGCAGCATTTTTGCTGAGGTCAAGTCCATTGCCCTCTGACCAGGACCTGGCGTGTCAGTACCAGGCAGGTGCCCTTCCTAAAGGGCGTGTGCTGGGCACCGGCACGCACATCCCTGCAGAGCCAACTCCCACCTCCTGGGAACGGGGCCCTGGATTCCCAAATCTGATTCTTTAAGAGAAACTTGAAACCTGGATTTTTTTTTTTTAATGTGAAATGTCACTATTTTTAAAGAGTTGGCTCAGTTATTTTTAAAACATTATGTAGGCCAACAAAACGTGTCTGCGGGCTGCTAGTTTGTTACTTTTGTCTTAAAGCAACATCATTGTTCTTCTGTTTCCTACTATCTTTCTTTTGCAAACACACTTCCCTGTGTAGCAGTTGAGAGCTTTTTCACCATGGAGTTTGGGGCCCCAGGGATTTGCAGCGTGCCCCTGACCTTTGGGTCTCTCCTGGGACTTCCAGAAGCTGGGGCCTTGGCTCTGTCACCCTGCCTGGGACTCTTGTGACACTGTTCTCCTTCCATTCACGACTGGTCCCACTTCTGAGTGGCTGGAGACAACCTAGAAAGTCCTGCCTCCTGTTTTGTCGGATGTGGCCTTCTTTTCACCAGAGTCCCTGTTGCCTGGCCCCCTTGGATGGGACTTGATGGGAGTGCACACAGGCCCCTTCATGGGTCCTTGATGCACTGGTGTGGCTGCTGGTAAACAAGAAACAGGCTTGCCACCTCAGGAGGTCTGGCTCAGGCCATGTGTCTTGAATGAGGTCCCCCTGAGATCCTTGGAGGCAGCTGAGACACACTAAGAGACAATGGCAACCCCACTGATGTCCCCAGAGATACCAGTTTGAGGCCAAAAGGGCCAAAGAAGCTTCCCCCATGGGAGAAATTCTTGGGTTTTCGCTACCTGTCTCTCAGCCCAGACCCATTTCAATTTTGATCAATCGAATGTTCTTTCCAAAAGTAGGGGGCACAGAGGAGAAGGAAACTGTCTCAGCCCCTGCCCGCCACACAGGGCGCAGAGGGGGTGGGCTGCTGCTTCTAGCTCTTCCGAAGGATACCCGGGTAGTTAGGGCTCGAGGCTCCCCTCAGACAGAGCCAAGGCCATGGTTGCAGGGCCATACGAGGCACCACCAGCTCAAGGAGAGCAAGGCAGGAATTCAGCTCCCTGCCAGGTGCCGGAGCACGTTTGATGGAGGCGCTTCCCCTTCTGTCTCTCTTCTTCTCTGGATCTGCGTAAAATTCCTGACTTTTCTCTCTTTCTCTTTAGCGGCCTAAACTGACTCCATGACAAACAAGAGGTCTGGTTTCCCTTTGCTTTCTTGATTGCTTTGCACATGCTTCTTGTTGTTGTTTGTTGCAACATGAGACCACACGTGAACGGAGGCCACAGCTAACCTCTCTCGTGCCACCGCAGGCCACAAGATGCACTTTTCCACTCTTCTGGAGCTTTCTGTCTAGGCTCCTCCCTGGTTTTCATCTCATCCCCTCACACAGCAGGAGAAGCTCATTTCACCTTGCCTTGTCCAGACCAGAGGCAGAGGGAGGGCTGCTGGAGGGGTATCCTCGTATCATCCACGGCCTTCACTGGGTACGTGGGCTGTGCCCTTCCTGTCTAGCCAAGGTCAGGGGGGCCCTCTGGGGTCCCACAGACTGGACTCCAAGGAAACTGGGGCAGAGGCCGCCATTTCATTAAGTGTGTTCTGCTGTGTTCACACACCTGCAGTGCCCACGAACCGTGCCGGGTTTAGTCCAGGGCACCTGGAAGGTTAAGGACTCTCCCAGTCAGGGCAAGAATATAATTTTCTGTGGGGTGTGCTGCCAGATGGAATTAAGTGAACAGAACTCCCAACCCAGAGGATGACATGGAAACAGTTGTCACAGAAGGCGGCTTTCCACTCGGGTTAGTCTGTTTCCTTGTTTCGGTCATCAGGGACAAGGGAAGCCCCTGGCCATGGGATTCTGATGGTGAGATCTCTCTGGGTTTCATTCAGGCAAATGCCTCAGTGGAGTCTTGGGATGGTGATTAGCAAGCACCCCAGATAGGATGCTATTGGCCGCATCTTAGTTTTCACGGATAAAAAAATGCATGAGAAGCAAAGGAAAGAATGGAGATTTTCACCCCCTTTATTTTTCCATTTATGAATGGAGCATAATCAAATATAAAAGAGCAAGAGATTCTGCTCACAATGTTTAGGTGTATCAAATCGTCACACTGTACCCTTTAACTCTTGCAAATTTATTTGCTGATTACACTTCAATAAAGCTGAAAAGGAAAAAATGGAAGGAGAAAAAAAAAACTAGCAAGAGATTCCAGAGAAAGACAAATACTTGGGTTTCATTCACTTCCTGTTCAAAACCATTTGCTGTAATCCATAGGCAGTCTGTGAATCATAAGCATGTCCTGTTTTTCCCCATAATGTTCCAGGTTTTAAAGTCATTTTTTCACATTTCCTGTAAATAATGGATAATCATTTTTATTTTATTTTTAAGTGCTGTTTTAACAATGTGGATAGACCATAAATGTACTTGCTGAATTCATTCATTTTTTTTAACAAGCCAATAAAGTTTTATAATTCATCTCCATGTGTCTTGCATTCTGTGTAGGGCCTTGTATACCTCCCCTCCCTTCCTCAGACACATACCATCACCCTGTGTGGCATTGACGGTGATCAAGATGAAAGATGTCAGAAGGAAGAGTGTGAGAGATGTCACCAAGTGTTTTGAGGAAGTCCCAAACCCACGATAGGTTTTGGAATACATCTTTTCTCCCTCAAAAGGGACTTTTAAAATTTCCATCATTGTGAATTATACATTTATTGTTAACTGATTCTTGCATTGGACATGTTTTCGTTGGCGAAAAAGCAGTCCTAGAAAACAAAAGTTGAAGGGAATTAAAAAAAAAAAAAAGCAAACAAATAAAGAACAACCTACTTTCTGTGGGAAAGTCCTTTGGTATTTCAAGAACTTGGAATGACCCAGGTCCTAGCAAGAGGATACACTCAGTGCTCTGTCCCTCCATTCTAAGTGACATGTAGCCAAATGAACATGATGACTTGTGCTTTCATGGAAAAGAGAGAGAGAGAGAGAGAGAGAGAGAGAGAGAGAGAAACAACTGGACATAGAGATAGGATGCCATTGAACCATAAGCGTTGACTTGGTACCCACACTTCACAGTCCTCTTGTCTCCATCCCTCAGGTTTGTCCCTTTTTTATGTTTTCCTTTTAGGATAGGACCTAAAAAGCAAGGTTTGTAGGGCTCCAGATTCATTTGAGCCTATTTTCACCTTCTGGGAAACTTGGAACGGTTTTGCACCAAGTTGAAGGCTAAGGACTAGAAAAACCAATCCAGTGTGACCTGCTGTATCATCAGCCCAAGCACACTGACCTCTTCTAAGAGTTTGGCTGGTGCTGGTGACTTGTACTTTTTCTGAACACCCTTCTAAACAGGTTTCAATGGCCATTCAGAGGTTGCGTAATAATTTGAGGCAGTAGACACCGAACCCAGGCTGTGCAGGTTGGAATCCCAGTTATACTCACAAGCTAAATGACCTTGGGAAGGACATTTCATGGCTCCATTCCTCATGAGATGACACTAATATTCATAGGATCTACCTACCCCCTCCCACCCCAGGCTCTTAAGAGAGTGTGCACGTGGGGGCACTTGGTGTTGCTAATAAAATACTTTGAAGGACTTGGGTGTGCCCTCATGCTTGAGTATCCCTCAGTAAGGGCCCTGGAATCACAGACTCATTTTTATGTATTGGCCATATGGTGACTGTGTGGGTGCAAATGATGGAGCCCAATGGAAGGGAACTTCACTCACTGGGTCATTCTGGGTGTGATCCAGGCTATGATGCCCTCTTGGGAGTTAGAGAGATTCCCCTCCTAGATCTCTCATTCTGCCCAAGCAGTTCTTACACATGGATTCTTTTCAGATTTGATTTTGATAAAATAAGAGCATACAATTTGTTTGGACCTATATTATGATAGCTCATTGAGTTCAAAGATGCTCTACAGTTTGAGGATTCTGGAGGAAAAAGCATTGAAGGTCATATCCCCAAAATGGTCTGCCTTCTTTTCTTCTCAACGTTATTAATTCAAATTTTTGATCATTTGAAAGGGGTTTACATTATCTTTAACTGTTAAATCATCCATCTGAAAATCTTTGGCTACGAATAAAAATAAACGAATTGGCTGAGAGATTGTGTGAAAGAAGAGACTTGTTTCAAGTTCCCTCAAGCCTTAGAAACAAGTATTTGCAGGCAATGAGCTACAAATAACTAGATTATTCTTTTCTACTTCCTGCGGTAGTTTCTCGTAATAGCTGTGGTAGGCAATGCATGACGACCGGACTTGCTGAAGCTCCTTCATATAGGAAGCAATGCAGTTTCATTTCTTTAAAAATATTTTGTCATTTGGGCTTTTTTTTTTTAAAGATTTTATTTATTCATTTGACAGAGAGAGATCACAAGTAGGCAGAGAGGCAGGCAGAGAGAGAGGAGGGAAGCAGGCTCCCGGCTGAGCAGAGAGCCCGATGCGGGGCTCGATCCCAGGACCCTGAGATCATCACCTGAGCCGAAGGCAGCGGCTTAACCCACTGAGCCACCCAGGCGCCCTTATTTGGACTTTTTTATTCTTAAATCATTTTAAACAAGTGGTACTGAAGTCTTACCAGCACCTAATTTAAGGCACTTTTGCTGTTGTTACCGCCTTTTCTAGTAAGTTTTTTTTTTTTTAAGATTTTCTTTATTTATTTGTGAGAGAATGAGGGAGAGAGAGAGAGACCATGAGAAGGGGGAGGGTCAGAGGGAGAAGCAGACTCCCCGCTGAGCAGAGAACCTGATGTGGGACTCGATCCAGGGACTCCGGGGTCATGACCTGAGCCAAAGGCAGTCGCCTAACCAACTGAGCCACCCAGGCGCCCCTCTAATGCATGTTAAAGGGAGATTGACTATAACAGCTAAATTGTAGTACTAGTTAATAGTATTGGTGTCTCACTGTATGCCCAGCACTCTGTTAAGTGCTTCCTGGATTAATTCTCAATGCTCTCAAAACTAGCCAATGCTAATATTGCTCCCATTGTCAAGGTTAGGAAACTGAAGAACGAGGGATTGAAGAACTTGGTCCAGGTTACACCAGGATTTGAACTCCAGCAGGCTGGCTAGATAGCTAAAGATTGAAATGGCTACCCCATATGGACTCTTGAGCAGGGCTAGGAATGGGGTGAGGCCAGTGAGGTGCCTGGGACACCGTCAGGGCCATGCAAATGCCCAGGGGTCGCTCCTACTGGTGCTAGAGGTTGAGCAGAGATGATTATTTAGAAAAGCAAAATTGTAAGGTCAGCCTTTGTCACCGAGGAGGCACCTGCTGCCCCAGTAAGCCCCCGGTTACTTAAACGTGCCACTGACAAAGCCCTTGTACATCTCAACTTACAAGTATGTGGCACAGTAGTGAATTGGCATATGCTTTCTAAGTCTTATTTCATGGAACACAGAAGTTGCATGAAGTATGGGCTCCTGGCTGATTAGCTCATCACAGCCCAACGCATGTTTGCTTGTCCACTGGAACTGAAGACAGATTTGTTGGTTTTGATTGTTCTGAAATGAATTTTCTCATGGCTCCTGAACCCGAGTACGTCCAGGTTATCTGGAGAAGTCTTGGCTCTCTGGTGAGTGCCCATGAGGGAAACGGCCTCAGTGGGGATGGAGGTGGTGGGGGAGGCCGGAGGGTTTGTCTGAGGACCACCCAGATGCCGGAACAAGGCAGTGGGGGAGGCCGGAGCAGCATCTTGCCTCTGAAACACAACGAGGCAGAGCAGCATCTGAGTAACTCAGTCACGTTGACCCTCCTGTCCCCGAAGATCCCATCCAGCAGCCAGGGACTGAAAGAGACTGCCAAGGGCATGCTCTGAGCTCCCAGTCATTTGGTCAAAGCCCATGTCACACAACACAGGACTCTGGGTGCCTGTGTTTACCGAATTAAAATCTCTGCCCAACCATAAGCTAATGGACAGTAAATTCTCCTCCTGTCTCCTTTTAAAATACGGTGTTTCCCAAGAGAAAAGGAACCTCTTCCATGTTTATTTGACACCTGTTCTTTTCTTATTAATAATTCTGATCATCCGGTGTTTAGTCTTGCTGAATTGCTAAATAAAACTGTAGGTCGTGGCTGCTTGCTTTAAGAACTAGGAGTCAGCTTCAGGTAAGTTCCTGCAAAGACACTTGAGCTGGGGTGGGAAGTAGAGTCCCCAGCACTGTTTTACCTCGGGAGGGGGAGGGTAATGTCCTCAGTGTTTACACAAACTAAGAGATAATGCATGTAGGGTGCTTCAGACCTTGCAAAGATGACGCCCTTGACAGGTGTTCTCTTTGCACTTGGGCTCCTGGATTTGGGGGATGGCCAGTTACCTCTCCATCACCGTCCTTCACTAAACACGGCTGAATGCTCTAGTTCCGGGGTGCTGGTGTGTTGGCTCCCTGGTGTGTTGGACCAGCCGGGTGACTAGCAGATATCCGGGGGAGGACAGGGGTCGGCATAAACCTGCCCCCTTCCCACGCGCGGAGGTTCATCCCTAGCAGGGCTCATCCCTGCGCATGCGCGGTTCTGTGACTAGGCCACCTTTTCTCCTCTTCTCCATCTGCTCCCCTCGATTCTAGTGGAGGGGAAAGGCTTCCCGCTGTGGTCCGTCTCCAGTGCCTCACGCCTTCTTGTTTGTTCCTTTAATCTGCCGGTTCCTCTTCCTCTCCACAGCGTGCCCACATCCCTCCTTCAAACCATTTTTGGTGAGTTCCTTCTCCTTGACACGCCCCCTACTGAGACATATCCTAAATTCTTCATTACCTTGTTTCATCTTACTTCAGGTCTATTCCAAACCCAGTAAATATTTATTGTGTCAGTTACAGGCCAGACGGTGAGCCGAGCACAGGGGGATACCACAGTCAGAGGAGCAGATGCCATCCTTGGCCTCTCGGGCTGGGGTCTGACGGTAATATGTCTAACACGGATGTCGCGATTGGCGGTACTTGACGCCTAAGAAAACAAGGACTTAGAAAGTTCAGTAGCTTGTCCAAAGTCACACAAATCAGATCCATCTGCCTGTGAGATCCAGACTTCGGGCCCTGCTGCTCTGGGGCTGGTGCTTTCCCTTTACCTCTCGGGGGACCCTACGGCTACAGACTCCGAGACATCCATCAGGCCTCTGCCCTTCTTTTTGGTGGCTCTGATTCACCCAGTAGAAATTGGTGACAAGAGTCTCCACTTTTGTCACCTATTTTTCTTTCCCTTTTATCTTTTTTTAAAAAAGTTTATTATTCCCTTCTTTTTCTCTAGTTCCCTTTCCCAAGCCAAACCACACATGGAAATATGCTTTGACCTCTCTTTAATTTTCATACATTAAGCATTTAGAATGAGTTGGGTGGAGTAATTACACAGGAGAGAGATGGTGTGTGTGTGTGTGTGTGTGTGCGTGTGTGTGCGTGCGTGTGTGTGTGTGTGTGTGTGTGTATGTGTATGAGAGAGAGAGAGGTACCAGCATGGAAAGACATAATTCCTCTCATTCTCTCTCTCTCACACACACACACACATACACACACACACTCATACACGGAGTATTGCCTACTTTAAGTCCTGTTTGATTAAATAGGAATTTAATCCCAGTACATACACCATCTGTACCTAAATTATTGGCTTCCCAAAGCACACCATGCTGTAATGTTCCCAACCAGCTCCTTTTAAAAACTTTCCATATTGTATTTTTTGCTTTTTGTTTTTACTTCCTTATAAATAGCAAGAAGTTTCGCTGAGAAGAAATGATTACAAATCCCAAAAGGTTGGTGTTCCATTCTGAGCTCCAAGATGTAAGGATTGAGTGGATTTCAAACTTGGCAAAATTTCTGACTTGGCAAATGCTTCCATCCTTATTTATGACAGCTTGGAAACTTCCATTTTCCAGGGCTTATAAACGATGCTGCTGATTTTGTCTCTCTTTTCTATTTTGCTGTGAATTATGAAATAGCCAACCTGAAGGTTTCCTTTTAACATTACCCCTCATAGCAGAGTGTGTGAGTGTGTGTGTGTGTGTGTGTGTGTGTAGGTGACTGTGTTCTTTCTTTTCTTCGTTATGAGGCACATTTTACATATCTCATGTAGGCAGTGTTCTTCCCTTTTCCTGCCTTTCCCCAAAATGGCAGTCGGAGATAATAAGGTCTGGGGTGTTGAGAATGAGAGCCTTGTGGTCTCCATTGTGGTCACAAAGGACTTCCTGGCCATCCGTCCTCTAAGGGATCACATGTCTCATCTCCACATGGCAATTGAACAGTTGGGATTCCAGAGCAAGACACATAACCCAGACCGTCTCTGAGCGTCCTTTCTAGAGGTGTGAACAGGTTGTGTTTCAGGGGACCTCCATGCCCCCATTTTCTTAATGGAAATTTATCAAAATGGAAGAACAACTGAAAACTTGTTCACCTTCTTCAGCCTTCTGCTCCCTCCTCCTGCTTTTTCTTTTTCTCCTTCTCTTAACTCCTTACCCGCTTCCTTAAAGCCTGCTCATTTTAAGTTCTCTTTTTAAGTACTTTCTTCTTCGGATTCATGCAACCACACAGAAGTTAAGAGCCTCGATCATTGGGTAGAGTCGACAGATTTTGCCGAATATAGGCAGTAGGAATTTTCAAATGCAGAACGTGTCCTCTGAGAAGCAGATGCCAAGATGGGACGGAAGCTGCCAGGATTCTAATCAGGAGAAGCTCTTGTGTGAGAGAAAGTGGGGAAGGAGCTAGGGAAGGCGGTGATGGTATCAGAACAGTGCAAGTACACCTCCCGGGAATGTGGGAGGGAGGTGAGGCCAAGGCCTCTGGACTCCATGCGCCCTTCCGTAGAAGGATGGGCAAGGCTGCAGGGGAGGCTTGGAGCCAAGTTGGCCATCAGAAGAGCTCCTTGGCTCCCAGGATGGGTCTGCCTTAGTATTCTGTGCCATTTGCAGTCCTCAGGGAGCATAGACCATGTGCGAGCGAGGGGATGGGTTTCAGAACACAGATGGGTTTCAGGATGTCGTGGAGCCCTTGGTCATTTATGTTCCCTGAAGCTGAAGGTCTGCAAAGCGCTCTTGGACAACATGCACCCTCTTGTCCAAACTCCAGATAACCAACGTGCTTAATCATTGTTGCTCGCCATCTCCCTGCCAAGCACAGCGACTCACCTGTTAGTGATCCATACCCTCCACTGGTTGGCTGAGGTCCAGGGCTCAAGGGAACCTCTGCTCCCCTAAATGACTTACAACCAGTTACATTGGTTTAAAGAGCTTCGACTATAACCATCCTGTTAAAAAAAAGTAAGAAGTACAGAAACAAGGCAAGTCCACACTTTGAACTGTTTAAAATATCGTTTTTGAGCTGTAGCCATCCTTTTATTTATGGCAACATGAAACAGCATCTGAAACAAAGACCTGTTTTTGTTTCTCTCCCCTGCATACCAAAAACACTAGTGATTTTATTTCATTTCCTTGTGTGCTCCCCATCAAATTTCCTGTCACGGCTGCTCTCCTCGCCGGTTCACCTTGCTTTCAGGAAAGCGCTCGTGACAGCATCCATCTATCCCTTGACAGGTCAGAGGACCCAGCTTGCAGGGGAGAAGAGCTATGCATCAGCTAACACGGTTTTCACCCCTGCTCTCCTGTGGTTACATTGTTTTCAAGAAAAAAGCGATGCCTTGTTCAGATTCAGCAGACTTCCCTGAGCACTTTCCATGTGCTCGATCCTAGGTTGGGAACCCCAGTGACTGCAGAGACCAGCCAGGTCCCATAGGAGGAGGTTGGTCAGTGGGCGGGTGGGCACGGGCTCACGTACTGGCACCGCTCGCTGCCCCCAGACCCCACCACTGCCTCTGTGTCAGAACGCGGGCTCGGGGCAGCCAAGTCTGATTTTCAAAGACAAGGGGAGATCTGGGTTTTTATGGGACTTGTCCCAGTTTTTCCATGTTGGCAAGATCCTTCACATTTTTTCAAGTCTCCATGAACCAAACTAAAATGTCTTTTGCCAGATTTTGCCTTTTGTGACCTTTCTGCTGGAGATGCTGCTCATCGCTTTTAAGATGTGGTTCCTCCACAGCAGCCTGGAGCAGACGCTGGGCTTCAGCCGGGCTTCCTGGAAGCAAAGGCACTGAGGATTCACGGAGCAGGGGCTGATCAAGGGCGTGCTTCAGGGCACCCTGCGGAGGGAGCGGAAGATGCAGGACTGGCAAGGGGGCTCAGCTTACTGACATGCATCCCAGGTGCTGCTTGAGGAGACCAATGTGCAGAATTCAGATTATTTTAGATGCTGGCTACCTATGTATTGGCCCCAGACTCCTAGCTCATCTCTCCTCTGGGACTGCATGGCTCTCCAGAGAAGGAAGGACAGGTGGATAGGAGCTAGGAAGGAGCTCTGGAACCAGCAACATTCAAGACAGCCGTGCATGGGCTCCCGAAAGCTTTGGCAAGTCCCTGCTCTGAGTTCTTTCTCTTCGCTTAGTTTGCCGGTTGTTCATCTGAGATGCAGGCAGAGTTCGGGGTGCTCTGTCCTGTAATGCCGAGTTCTAGGCCTGCAGCCCATGGCCATCCTGACCCTGGCCAGGGGGACTTCTCTGGGAAATAGGCCAGTGGTTTGTACATCTTGCCTGATTCAAACCTAGAGTGCAGGATTTCCTTTGGAGAGTTTAAAGTATTCATATGTTTCATTTAAATACCCTCTCAACTCCAACCAGATCTCCTTGAAGGAAAGCCATCAGGTAGGGACAGAAGGCAGAAGCTACAGCACCACCTGCTAATGACCATCCCTGGAGTCTGAGGGTCCCAGAGACAAAAAAAAAAAAAAAGTTTTTTTGTTTATTTAAACAGAATCCACCACGTGTGCCCACACAACCCTTGCCCTGTGTCCTGTGCTCTGGCCCACACCTTGTCCATCCTTCCACACCTCTGTTTTAGTCAGGACGTCTTCCTTGTCTTTACCTTTTGAATGTTGTCCTGAAATCAAGCTACATCTTTCTCCCAGCTATCTTTGTTTTCTTTTTTTTTTTTAATTTTATTTGTTTATTTGGGAGAGGGAGAGAGAATCTGAAGCAGACTCTACACTGGGCACAGAGCCTGATTCTGGGCTCGATCCCATAGCTGCCCCATCACGACTTGAGCTGAAACCAAGAGTTGGACGATTAACCAACTGAACCTCCCAGGTACCTCCCTCCCTGTTGTCTTTCAAACCCACCTGGTGTTATCCATTCCCACCCCCTCTGCCTTCCTTTAGGCTGTCTGTATTTGTCTGGGGCAAACTATCACTCTTCACTGACTGTCACAGACTTCACTCTTGTTACCATGCTCACCAACTTGGTGAGTCCAACATTTTCCTCCTAAAACACAGACTTGAGCTAGTCGGTGGGCCCTGGACTCACACTACTCTGACAACTGACACAGCTACATAGGTCAAGTCCATGCTCCTCAAAATGGGGCTTCAAACTCCAGAACATTCTTCCTCCAGCATGTCTTTTCTACCATGACTTCCCATCCACCACCACCTCTGTGCTTCCCCAAACCTCTGGCTATACTGAGTTTGACCCTCTTCCTCCCACCACCTGGTATATTCGTGCATCAGAGTCCTGTCACTTGTTGATTGGGTGACCTTGGATTTGGCACTCTGCTCTCCAAGTCTTCCTCAGAGAAATAAGGGTGGCAGCTATCTACCTCGTGGGTGACTCAGAGCATTTAATGGGAAAAGTATGGTGGGTAGGCAGGATGGGATGTGTTGTGGGTGCTCAATAAACAATAACATTATGAGGATGGTAATGACTACTGTCCCTTTCCAAAGCCCAACTTCACTCCTGCCTCCCTTCTAGAAGCTTCCCCAAGACGGCCCACATGGAAGTAACACCTTCCTTCCTATTCTCCCATAATAGCATTGTGCTGTCTTTGATTATTTAGTGGGTCCTCTATGGCTGCATTAAGGGTCACATACCATTCCTGTCTGAGAATGCCCATGCTTTTGAAGCAGGAAATGAAATATATATAATTCTTGGTTAAGTTCACTTTGATTTTCTGAACAAAGGCCACATCTTAGTCTTATTTGGAAATAGGGAGTCTCCTGTTAGAAGACTGCATGTCATCCTGAGAGGCACGTCACAGGACCCTGTTAGGGTCCTGAATGCAGCCCTATTGCCCTGACGAACAAGACAGGTTAAGTTTTCTGGGGGACTCAGTATGTCAGCCCAGGAGTATTGTGATGTATTAGTCTCCCAGGGCTGCGATAACAAAACATCACACACTTGGTGGCTTACAGCAACAGAAATACATCCTTCCACAGGCCAGAAGTCAGAAATTGAAGTGTTGGCAAGATTGGTTCCTTCTGGAGGGTCTGAGGGCAAATCTGTTCTAGACCTCTCCTAGCATCTGGTGGCAGCTGGCAATTCTTGGCATGGCTGGGCTTGTCGATGTGCTACCCCAGTCCCTGCCTGTCTTCACATGGGCTTCTTTCTGTGTCTCCATGTCCTTACCTCCTCTTGGAAGAATAATTATCATTGGATTTATGGCCCATCCGATGTCTGGGATGTTCTCACCTTGAGATCCTTACTTACTTCTGCCAAGACTCTTTTCTTCCAAATAAGACCCCCTTCACTGGTGTCAGGGGATATAATTGGAAATATCCTTTTTTTTTTTTCTTTTTTGAAGCTACTACTGAACCTACTACACTTGAGAATAGGGATTATGTAAGAGCTGGGAGGCATAACCTCTCACACACATAGTGTTAGGTGATAAGTCCCCCCAACCCCTCTGGCCAATGCTGTGGACCTGGTCATTAACCTCTCTAAGTCTCAGTTTCCCTTTCTATAAAATAGGGATAATAACTTCTAGCACACAGCTTGCGAGGATTCATTAAGAATGGGTACATCAGCATATAGTAGATTTGTGATGTGGCTACTATCTATCGTGATTCCCACTGCTCATTCAGTCATTGAACAAAAATTTAAACCTCGGGCCATCAAGGTAAAAGAGATGTATCACATGGTCCTGCATCATACTAGTACTTAGAAAAGTTTTCCTGTTTGTTGAATGAATAAACAAGTGATCTGAAACCTATCAGAAGTACTTGCTTTGGTCAAGCCTACAGGATGAATGACAATGTCAGACCTTTAAAGGAAGATCATTTGGGGGGCTATTCTTTAAAATCCTTAATGAATATTACCATGTTGTCATTTTGCTTCAGCAGCCTGCCTATGTGGCCACGAACATGGGTTCTATGGGGGCGTTCACGTCAAAGGCAACAGGGTGTCTCAACTAAAGAAAAGCTTACTGCACAGAGCAAGGTAGAAAATTGAAATGCCTTTAGGGTCCAGGCAGGCCAGAAAGTCCGGGTGGGAGAGCCCCTTGGAAACTGTGCCCTTATTTAAAGAAGGCAGCTGCTGCCCATTCATTAATCCAACCATATATCAGTATTCATTCATTCAACTCAGAATGCCCTCCACTGTCCTTGGTGCTGAGGACACAGGGTTGAACAAGGTGAACCCCTTGTCTTCAAGGAGCTTCTGCTCCGTGAACCCAACTCCAGTTGCCACATGGAATCCAGGCCTATCACTGGGTCAATGTTTGAAAGAGAAGATGCCAGAATTTTATGTGCCATCTCTGTTTCTTCAATGTTGGCCAGCACTGTATGCTTTTAAAAGAATACCACACAGGCCAGAGTAGAATGTGTCTCTTGACTCAGTTGAGCCTGCCGGTGGCTCATTTGTGACCTTTGGAGTGGCCTATCATGACCCTTGCCTTAAGAAGCATTTTTCCAGTGTCAGATTTTAAGCTAATTCTCATTTTTCCTGCTTTCTTTGGAAGTTGCTATGGTTACCACATGTTGTTTACCTCCTCCCAGATTGAATGATTCTTTGGTGCCTCATCCTTGTATTTTCAGGTGAGCTAACCTCCATCTCTCAGCTTTTCCTTTCCAATTCCACCTCCAAATCTTTGATTATTCTTTGTACTCTCTCAGGCTTCTAGAAAGGCTCTGACCCTGTCCTATGGCCCTCAACCCTTGCCCCGAGGGTCAGAATCTAGCCCGAACTCTTAACTGCTCCTGGCTTAGTCTGCTTTTAAGCCTCCCTTTCTGCTTGGCCATCCAATTTTCCTGGCCTCTGGGTTGCACTGACTCCCAACCTTAGGTGTGATATTAATTTCTCTCAGAGGGACATGGGTTTAATAGATTTTTTTTAATTAACATTTTGTAATATTGGAACCGTCATGCTTTATGGCAGACTGATACAAATGTCTATAATTACATTTTTGGCACTAAATCTTGGGAATAGTCTAGAAGTGTTTGTTTTAACCCCTTCCTAAAATGTTCTGATTTATGGGCAGACCTCTTTACACACACCTCTAGCGGGCTCAGTTGTCATGGCAACCCAGAACATCATTTGTCAAAGAGCTATAACTTCGCTCAATGTTGAAGCTAAAAATTTATCTTTTAGGATTTATTTTTATGACAGGGAAATTTTGTATTTCCATAGATCTGCTTGCAGTTAGGGAGATTCAGGCTTCAGGGGAAGATTTTCTAGAGAATAAGACAAATCTCTTACCACCCTTCCCTTCCAAACAGATGAATTCTCTTAGCCATTCCAAAGAGAACTCTAATGCACTCATTAGTATCCTCCCCGAAGTAGAATCATCCCCCTTGAGTCTCTACCTCAATAGGATTTTTGTTGCTTTAAAAAAAATTGAAGTACAATCTTTTTATTGGGTGACTTTTTTTCTTTTTTTTTTTTTTTTTTTGGCTAACAAAGCTCAAAGACAGAAAAGAAAGAACATGTCTGTCAGTCTCTTCTATGTGCTGGAGAAGAGTAAGATATTTAGTTATTGTATTTACTTGTGTGATCTCTGATTTGGGGACTGCAAACTGAGGGCCAGGAAAATATATCGGTCAGTGTAGGGGGTCCCTGGGGACTTTGCATAGCCACCCCAAAGACGGGTACTTCTTTCTTTCTGGCGACAGAATGTGGGCCATTCTGCAGGATTGTCTGTTTCATTTTTTTTTAAGAACTCAGAGATCAGTATTTTTACATGAAATTCCCTAATTTTTAAAAAGCTGGCAGATCATGTATTTTTTTCTTTTTCTTTTATCTCTGTCTCTCTTTTTAAAAATTTATTCATTTATTTGAGAGAGGTAGAGAGTGAGAGCCAAGTGGGAGGAGCAGAGGGAGAAGGAGAGAGAATCTCAAGCAGACTCCCCACTGAGCACAGAGCCCAGTGGGGGCTCTATCTCACGACCCTGAGATCACAACCTGAGCTGAAACCAAGAGTGGGTTGCTCAACTGACTGAGCCACCCAGGCGTCCCTAGTTTTTTGTTTTTAAACAATGTCATGGTCAAAGCACATCTGGGGCAAGTTCACCCTATGAACTCTCCAGGTGGGATTTCTGCCCCAAGCCATGCCACCCAATAGTTGAGAATGGCTTTGTTTCCTATAATGAAGCAATTTGTAATTCAGTTTTATTTTCATGTTCTTCTTGGGATCTGACTAGTTAAAAATATTCCTTTTGTTGGCCTCACTAGAGGTGATGTTTCAACCCTTTGCATGTTGGGGAGCTCTTTGGCTCCAGACCTGGTATAAGAGGAAGCTGATGGTAGATACATTTCAAAGACCCACATACGCCATACGCTTCTCTCTGACATTCCAAGATAGATGATGTGAGCCATCAGATACCTTCTGGGATTGCTCACGGATTTATGAATCTCTCCTTTTGCCTTTGATGGATGGCGTAGCTTAATCCTCGTCGCTAAGACCCATGTTTTTCTTTTGTATTGGGAAATCCTGGGTGGCCTCCTGCCTATCCACAGCAAATAGCAAGAGTTCTTTTTCTCACTGAATTTGAGAGTGTTTTGTTTCCCATTTACCAGAGGGGAAAACACTAGGAATTTTTGGGAATATGCCATCAGCAACATCTGGGGGCCAAGCTGATCTGGAATAGGAATGGTTTGGGGAACACTCACCAAGCCCGCGTGCAGTCACATTTAAGACATTATGGGTTTCATGTAAAATTATGCTGAACATGGGAACTCAGAGTGACTGGCAACCACTGCTGCCTAGGGCGCTTTGTGCTCCTCAGACCCCACTGTCATCTGGTCTTTCTGGCCTTTTCCAGCCCCTTCCATGCCCTCTGGGCTCAAGCCCCACCAAGAGTCCCTCCCCATCCCCAGTTACCTTCATGCTCTTGAGCAGTGTCCTGTACCTGGAAGGTTTTACATCTTGCTCATACCCAGGAGGGTTTTATGGGGTCCTTAACTTCTCCTTTCGAGATGTTGGATAGAAGTGTGGCAGACGCAGTCCCCCAAAAAGTAGCTCTGAGAAGCTGGCTCCAGAGAGGGGCTCCTTGCTATGTTCCTTCCTTCCTAGCATGCTTCTGTGAGCAGCCTATGGTTTTTTTTTTCGTGTTGTTTGTTTTCATCCTTCTTTGAGCTGTTCTTAGTGAACAAAAGAGAAAGAATGTGCTATAATTAAGGTAGAGTCTCCCGCAAATATGCGCCCATCCTGTTTAAACTTTAAAGCTGTTCTCAGTATTATAAGATGAAGTTTTAAAATGGCTATCCAGTGGTAATGAACTAATTCTGGTGCCCTTACTCTGGGTTTACTTCTTTTCCCAAGAGATTTAGCAAATTATGCCGGCAATGTTTTTTTAACAAATATATAAAGTACAAAGAAAGAAGTAAAAATTTCCTGTAATGCTTTCAACCCAGGAATATCTTACCTTTTCGCCCCAGTACCTTTCTATGTATATAATTGTTACATAGGTGAAGTAATAGTGCCTATAAATATTTTTATTTCCTAGTATAGATACTGAACAGTATATGCTGAAGATTTCTTTAGGGAGTTAACATTTCTCAGAACTTAGTCTTTTTGTGGCATTGTAACATTTCACCTTGTGACTAAACCATAATGTATTTAATCATTTCCTAGTATGGGACTTTTAAAAAATTCCAATTTCATTATTAAAAATAACAACATAATGGGCATCTTTGTCCATCTCTCTGTTCCCCTTGGCACTAATTTCAGACATACAGTTTCTCATGAAGTTTTTAATATTTTTAAGACCTTTATAACCCATGGCCAGTTTACTTTTGGAAATATTGGCTAGTTTGCAGCCATACCAGAAATGTTTAAGAAAGCCCATCTCTTAGTCCCTTTGTTAACATTGAGATTTGTTAATTTTTCCCCCTGGTCTTGGCTTTAGTATTTATATGATGTTTTGTATACATGTCTACCTGTGATTGAGTGTGTCTGTGTGAGTATTGTGTGTGTGTGTCCACTGCCAGTAAGAAAGAACAACATGTCCAGTCTCTTTAGGGCTGTGGTATGTTGGAGATTCCCCAAGAGAGGCCTTTACCATGTCCCAGACAGAACTTTAAGTGCTTTGGGTATGCCAACTCCTGGAACCTTCTTAACACTCCTAATGGGGTCCGAGAGTAGTAGTAGATATGACTAATAGTAGATACTGTTATTACTCCCAGTTTCTAAAGATGGAAGCTGAGGCCCAAGGAGGCTTCATCACTTTCTAGAGGTCATAGAGCTAATTAATTGTCACAGCCAACATTCAATCTGGGCCTTCTTTCTCCAGAGAAGATGCTCCTAACCATTCCTGGATTGCTTCTTGCTACTGTGAGCGAGAAGAAGAGCCCTCAGAGCCTAGGCCAGGCAGTGGACATGAAACCATGTTTAGTCAACACAGCTGCTCACAGGATGGAAGCAAACCTTGCAGATTCTAATGGTTCTCTTTTCTTCATGGATGGGGGAGTTGGTGCAGGTCCCAGACTCAAAGGAATATACTTCTGAGAAAGCAAGATATTTTAGCTCCAACATGAAAGTCTTTCATAGTCTCAGAAAACAAAATTTGTACATTGTTCTTCATAGTAAGGCTGAAATTGATGCCAAAAGATTCAGAAGTTGCATTCGTTGCTACGTCCAGAAAACACAGTTGATTTGGAAATGCAAAGTTGTTCACATCTTCCGGTCATGGTGATCTTCAGAACATGAATTCAGTGACCTTGATACTCTTGTATTCTTGTTACCTCTGTTGTGCTCCCTTTAAGTTGAAACAGTGGGTTTCATTGATTCTTGGTTGTAGGCTTGAGATGTAATAATGATTCCAATTTAATTCAGGACATAGGCTTTTGACATCCGCCCAACGATATTGGGCATTTCAAAGGAATACAGAGACATAAGATTTACCTTCAAGGGGTTTATAATATCACAGGGAGTTTTAAGTTTATAAAACAGATACAGCAAGAGAGAATAAGATAGACACCATTAAAGAGATTCAAAGAAGCATGGGGTTATAGTGATTACTTGCTTTGTGGAGATCAAGAGAAGGACTTGTGGGGAAGCTGACATTTCTGCCAGCTCTGGAAGAGGGGTAAAATGTGTAAATGATGGAGGTGAGGGGCAGCCTGGGTGGACATGCCAGGGAAGGGGAGAAGCAAAAGTAGCCAGGGCCCACTATGTCCCGTGATGAGTTACTGTTCTAGCATGCATTAGAAATATCATGTTATTATCTATAGCTCCGGCTGGGAATCAGGTGATTCTTATGAGCAGTGAGGTCCGAGAACAACCGGGATTGGCTAACTAACCTCATGCTTTTAGTGCTTTCTTTGAAAAAGGAAAGAAAAAAGACACACTCATACCCGCAGGCATTAAAGTGAACATCTAATCCATTTCTGACACTTGGATTTTGAGGATATATGTGTATTTGGGGCTTTAACACCGAGGTTTAGTGCAATGGTTCTCATCTGGGAAACTTTGAAAACTCCACCTGCTTTGCTTGCCTCCCAGGCCAATTAAATAAGGCTGTCTGTGGGGTGGGAACTCGGAGTTGATGTTTTTAACCACCCTCCTAACTCCCCCCACCCCCTGCCAAGATGATTCCAGTGTGCAGGGAGGGTTGAGAACAGCAGGAGAAGGCCCAGGTGAGAACGTGCACAAAGGCGGCTCCACAGTTTGCTTCATTTGAGTTTCCCTTCCGCTCGGGCAGCTTGCTGCATTTCCACGGCCCCTTCTGTCCGCGGGTTATACTGTCACTGCCCCAGAATTCCAGATCAGCTCAGAGAAGTTACATTTTCTTACAGAACTTGACAAAATATGGAGGGGGAACCTATCAAGAACCCATCAAGAGTAATGTTGTTGGGGCACCTGGGTGGCTCAGTTGGGTAAGCATCTGATTCTTGATTTGTACACAGGTCATGGCCTCAGAGTCCTGGGATCCAGGGATCAGGCTCTGCACTCAGCAGGGAGTCTGCTTAAGGAATTCTCTCCCTCTGCCTCTCCCCCCACCACTCTCTCTCTCTCTCAAAAATAAATAAATAAATCTTTAAAAAAAAGCAATGTTGCCAGATTTAGTAAGTAAATACAAGATGCCCAGTGAAGTTTAATTTCAGATAAACAACAAATGATTTTTTTAGTGTAATTATGTCCAATGCAATATTTGGGAAATGCTTACTCAAAATATTACTCCTTGTTGATCTGAAATTCAAATTTCACTGGGCATCCTGTATTTATCCTACCTATAAAGGAAGTTAAATCAAATCCAAATAAATTTAAAGTGATGGGTTTCTGATTCTACAGCTGACAGTGGTGTCCAGCTTTGTATTCCTGTGACCCCTGGAGCTTGCCTCCAGGATAATTATTCCTGAACCCCAGAGCATTCGTAGTTCTTCACCAAGCCTCTGTTTATAAGGAGGGAAACAACTTTAGACCCCACCACATGAAGTTAACCCCGATATCATCTTTTCCCTTGATTATCAAGGTCACCATTTAGCCTTGAGCATCTAGGAAACATTTGGGTTGTCCTGCTCACTTTCCTTTTCTAATTTGAGGCAAGTTTTTCATGTGGAGCCAATGTAACAGTGGGCCTCATCTTTCCTACCTCATGTTATTAGTTCTGCCCACTTGCTGAGCCTTCTAGGACTCCAAGAGGGATAGGGAATGAGAAGAATAACCGTAAGATTCTCTGACTCATGCTCCATGGTGTATGGAGTATCCTCATGGGCATGGAACTGTACCTTCACACAGACCCTCTATGGAAGGGCTCCGTGCTTAGTTTAGTGCTCTGCTGTCAGCACTCTGAATGCTTGATTTATGAACAAGGGGCATGCATTTAATTTAGCACTGGCCACTGCAAATTATGTCACTGGTCAAGCTCATACTAGAGCACATATGCAAAATAGACCAAGAGTAGTGGCCTCCTTGCTCAGACAGTTTTTTTTGGCTGATAGTGGGTATAGGTAGGTGGTATTCCTTTGGCAGGGAAAACCCTAGAACAGCTTCTTATGCATCCCCCCCTACTCTTCCAGACGTGCTTGCCTTCAGAAAGACGTCCACAACTCAACTCAACAAGACATAGTTGCATACTCCCAGGCATTTCGTCTGAGTGTTTGGATAAGGTAGATGTCTTTTAGAGTGGCATCTAGTAGCTGTCACCATTTGTTGATCAACAACTATCGAGTACCTGGCCTGAAAAAGGCAACCTTCCTTCACCTGTCCCATCATCATTATCAATCATCACAGTAGATGTATACAAGGTCCATCCGTGCCTGGCTCTGCCCTGCGAGATGGAGCATGCTGAGCTATATTCTGTCCGTGAAAATATCCTGACTCTGGAAGACAGCCATTGCTGTCTTTGGAACAGTGAACTTCTTCGCATCAAAGAAGGGTCTGTCCATCAAGAGCTAGAACTTGGGGATCATTTTTCTCACACCTGTCACCATGAGGTTCAGACAGAGGTAACAACAAGCCTACAGAAATCGAAAGATGATGCATTGGGTTGGAGAAAATGCCAGTTGTCCCCTCACCTCCTTTATAATATCGAGTCATAAAATTCTGCGAGATCACTGCCTCCCACCGTCAGTACTGAAGACACCCTTGTGGATAATGGCAATACAAGGCTGTCCTGGGGAAGACAGCTGATTGGAAGTTATTTGGAAATCATGTATGGGAAGTCCTTTGGGAAAATATGATATATGAAAGTGATGTAAGTCATTGTTCTTGTGTACAGTTTCTAGAGCCTGCTTGTGGTAGTTTCAGGATCTCCCCCTGCAATGCCAGCAAACTGCAATCTAATAGAAAACTCAAAACAATTGACAAGATGCAACAGCTCCAGAAACATAAGGAGGCCCTCATGGTTGAGGTGTGAGACAGGAATTAATATCTTGTGCCATGTGCCAAAGATCCCATCACATCTTGGGGCCATCCTTGGGCCAAAAACCTCAAAGAAGTGTAGTTTTATACCATTTGAACAAATGCCATAGTTCCACTCTTTGCCAAAAACATTTTGAGTGAGCCTTATGGTAGAAGTAAAATCGTTAAAATGTGCTGACATATTTTGAATGTTTTATTAAATAGAACAACTACTTTTCAGATATTTAAAGCCAACTACTTGATTTGAGGTAGGAAACCATCACTAGGTATACAGAAGGGCAAGTCAAGGGCAGCCCTTCCCAGGGTCTACCCAGCCCCTTTGCCCCAACAGTTGGTTGGAAAATGACAATTATGTTGATGTTTTCATCTGAGGGAAGTAGCCTTGTAGGGAACTGGAATATCTTGAATTAAGGAAGATGCTCTTGGAGAGAATTAATTTGAGTAAACTGATTACCAAGAACCCACCAGGGACTTGGGAGCATGAAAGTTACTGTAGGAGATGATGTGAGGATTAAGAAAAGTCTGGCCCTTCAAGAGACTTGCATTCCAATTGAGAGAACAAATTGATTGCCCTATTAGATCACACTAGAATGATATGTGATTCTTTTCTAGCATAAACTAATATTATTACAGTTATACAGAAACATGCTTTCTATCCCAAACCCCCAGAAATGTATGCTTTGGATCTGGGGACTCTGGATTTTAGAAATGGAATATGGTTGCTATAGTGAATGTTACCACCACCTCCAGTGGGGCCAAGGGGAGTTCTTTTTTTTTTTTTTTAAGATTTTATTTATTTATTTGAGAGAGAGAACATGTGAAGGGAGAAGGTCAGAGGAAGAAGCAGACTCCCCGTAGAGCTGGGAGCCCGATGCAGGACTTGATCCCGGGAGTCCGGCATCGTGACCTGAGCCAAAGGCAGTGGCCCAACCAACTGAGCCACCCAGGCGCCCCCCACAGTGAACTCTTTGTAGTTGTCTTCAGTGGGATTTCTGCACTGAGTCTGATGACTGGTTATACTAACTGGAATGAATAGTCTCCAAATAGCCTCACAGCACCTTGGGTCATGTTTTAGTACCAAATGAGGGAAAGGGAGAGAAAGAGAGTCACAAGCAGTCTCCATGCTCAGCGTGGAGCCTGACACGGGCCTTGAACTCATGACCCTGAGTTGATGACCTGAGGTAAAATCAAGAGTCAGACACTTAGCTGACTGAGCTACCCAGGCTCCCCTGGAGAGGACTTTTAGACAGAAAGGTAAAACTTCAGAATACCTTTTGGTACCCTAATTATAAAAGAATAACCCCATGCTACAGTGATAAGCTCTGAAAGCAGTGACAAAGCCTAAGTCACAAAATAAAATTCGGTTCTCTCCATTTGGTTTATGTGTTGACAAAGTTAAGTAACTTATCTTCTAAAAATTGGTAGACGAAGAAGAAAAGAGTACCTCCTTTGTGCAATAAGGATGCCATATGTTTATGTTCATTTTTCCCCCAGTTTCATTGAGAAATAATTGACTTACCTCACTGGACAAGTTTAAGGAGACCAGCATGGTGGTTTGATCTACACGTATTGTGAAATGATGATGACACGAGGTGCAGCTAATATCCATCTTCTCACATAGATACAATAAACAGAAAAGAAAAAAACAATTCCTCCTTGTGATGTTAAGGAAAAAGTTTAGAATATTTTTTTAAAGATTTTATTTATTTATTTGACAGAGAGAGACACAGCGAGAGAGGGAATACAAGCAGGGGGAGTGGGAGAGGGAGAAGCAGGCCTCCCGCTGAGCAGGGAGCCCGATATGGGGCTTGATCCCAGGCCGCTGGGATCATGACCTGAGCCGAAGGCATAGGCCTAACCCACTGAGCCACCCAGGCGTCCCAAAGAAAGTTTAGAATATTAAACTATACTCTGGAAGTTTTCTATAGGCATCATGATTCCAAAACTTATTTTTATATAAAAGATGAGATAAAACTGTCAGAATGTTAATAATTATGGGATGTGGGACTACAGGCAATTTTCATTTTCTTTTTCACACTTTCTGCATTTTTCAAATGTTCTAAGGAAAAGCCAAGCCCGTGTTTTATCATGCAAAAAGTTATTTGAAAGCTTTTGAGGAAAAAAACCTTAATACCAGAGGAATGAATTTACCGACCTAGTATTACTTTTCTTCCCATAATGTGTAAATATTTTGTGAACTCTTACTGAGGATATATAAAGTAAAAGAGATAATGGTTTATTTAATCAAATAGACAGTCCTAGTCTTTAAAATAGATCAAAGATAGCACTGTTTACCTCTGCTTCATTGATTAAAAAACATTTGAAATTTTGCAGAGAAGCCTTAATGATTTTTTTTTTTCATAATGTTTTGCTATAAGACTTGGCTTCAGTTTCTGGAACAGAGGAAATGCCCAGATGTACACAAAGCACTGGAAGGTGAAACATCCATTTCATTAACTCTTGGAAAAATAAATTACCTCACTTCCTTTATTACTGCAGTAATTAACCCACATTCATACTGACTCTGACCAGTATATATTATTTACGACTTTCCATTTGTGGTGGTTTTGTGGTCAACCTAATGGGTATCTCTGTCAGATGATTTTGGTGGGTGAAACTTTGAGATAGCACTCTTCTGCTCTTCTAATGGCTTCTCATCCAAAGAGTCCAAATATACATTTTCTAAACGTAAAATAGGGGGGCCTGGGTGGCTCAGTCGGTTAAGCATCTGCCTTCGGCTCAGGTCATGATCCCGGGGCCCTGGGATGGAGCCCTGGTCAGGCTTCTTGCTCACCAGGACGTCTGCTTCTCCTTCTCCCTCTCCCTGCTGCTCCCCCTGCTTGTGCTCTCGCCTTAGTATCTCTCTCTTTCTCTTTCAAATAAATAAATAACATCTTTAATAGAGAAAAAAAACATAATACAGCCCACAGGGGAGCACTCATTTTCATCCAGACTTTTCACTGGCTTCAGTTGTGTCCTGTTCGATCAAACAGGTACAGTTGCCTGATTTCCACGCGACCCCCCAGTTCTTGGCACAAAGCTGGGCACGTAACAGTTGTTCGTTAAATGTTTACGGACTGGATGGAAGGGAGAAGAAAACCCTGGGGCTTCAGACTCCTGGCCCTGTGATCCACCTAACCCGGGTGGGGACCCAGGTGGGGACCTGGCGGGGTCTGGCACCTTTGACCTTCCCCAGAAAGCATGCACCTCCTGGGGGCACCCCCAAGCTCCACTAAGTTCCAGAGCAGGGGCAGCTTCCTTCTTTTGGTCAACACCAAATATTTATGGAGTGCTTGCTCCACGCCCAGGTCTGGGCCTCATTTGGCCAAGGGTTGGCTTTTCGGATGGGGAGCTGATTACAAGCCTCCAGCAGACGCAGAGCAAGGGTGCCTGCGGGTTTTCTCCGCTTAGCCGCACCGCCTTCCGCCTAATCCCTGCAAACTGGCTGGTGCGGGAGGCTGCCAACCCATCAAGTGTGTCTGCAAAATTCAGACAAATTGCTGCTCTTTATTCGAGGTATGGATGAAGGACTTTGGGAAGCCCTGAAACTACAGGGTGCCGGGTTTCTTAGTTACTTTTTCTCAAGCTCTACTTTCAGAAATAGGATGTGATTAAGTGGTGTGTTTTGCTGCCAACGTCTCTTTCCCTCCCTCCCATTCCCCCTCACTCCCTCCCTCCCCTCCTTCTTAAAGACCTTGGGGGAAAAAAATAAGATCCCTTTGTGGACAATTCTCACCAATTAGGAAAAATACTCAGCCCGTTCTTACGAAGCTTGGTCTTTCGTGAGAACCGCACCTCCTGTCCTGCTGTGGTCATGTTCTTGTGGACATCTCCTTGACCTTTTCAGACAAGCCCCTCCCTAATCTCCAGAATCTCCCCTCTCAATCTTATTTCCAGCTCACTCTCTCCTCCCTCTGCTACCCTGACGCCAGCCAAGAGTCCATAAACATCAACTCTACCTTTTGCTTGTTTTCCTTTCTTCCCCCCCACCCCTTTGTCTAACTTTGATTTCATGGTCATTGACTGGCTGTCATGCCTCCTTTGAACTTATTCAGGGTGTCTTTGCCCCTTTCTTGACCAAACCACCCCTGGGCTCACTCCAGTCCCTGCAGTCCAGGCATGGCAAAGCATCCCCTCTGCAGTGCTGTACCCAAGCCCTCCCTTCACCCCCTACCTTCCTTTCTCCACATCCCTCCACCTCCTCCCCACCAACTCACTCCTAGCACCTGCCTTGCTTCTCATTGCTGTGAGAAAATCAAAGCCAGGTGTCAAAAGAGAACCCGAGGGCACCCCTATCCCATGTAGCCCGGTCTGTTTGCACTGCTGTGCACAATTTCTCTCCAGGACAGACAGCTCTCTGGGTTCTGCCCCCTTTCACCTGATGAAAGACATCAGTGGCCCTGGCAATTGTCCCTTCTCTCCCCGCAGCATCACACACTCTACTGGATCATTCCCATCGGCTTACAAATAGACTGTCATTTGGGGGCTTCTGCGTATCTTAGTTGGTTAGGTGTCCAACTCTTGGTTTTGGCTCAGGTCATGATCTCTGGGTTGTGAGATCAAGTCCCACGTCAGGCTCTGTGCTCATTGGGGAGTCTGCTTGGGATCCTTCCTCTCCTTCTTCTCTTCCTTCCCCCAGCTCATGCTCTCGCTCTCTCTCTCTCTCTCTCAAAAAAAAAAAAATCTTAAAAAAATAAAAACTAATAGACTGTCATTCCCCACATCTGAAAAAAACAAAAGCAAAAAAAACACAAAAAACAACCACAACAAAAACTGATTGTCTGTGACCCAGCCTTTCTGACTAATTCTTGACTACATGTTTCTGTTGCTCTTTTTCCTGTTTGTATGACCTGAAGGTTCCTGATTCCTCTGTACCTGGGGGATGGGATACCATCAGGGGATCCTATCAGGTGTTATCGCGTAATACCTATGTGATACTGTAATGGTGAGGATCTAGTAAGATGCCTGGCACATAGGAAGAACGCAGTAGTAGCTTTTCAATCTAAACATGCTTAATTGGGTACTGGTCTTCGGTTAAGTTGGTTAAGTGTCTTTCTTTGGCTCAGGTCATGATCTCAGGGTCCTGGGATCGAGTCCCACATCATGCTCCCTGCTCAGCAGGGAGCCTGTTTCTCCCTCTGCCTGCTGCTTCCCCTGCTTGTGCTCTCTCTGTCTCCATTATATAAATAAAATCTTTTAAGAAAATAAACATGTTAGTTGATGGATCTGTTCTCTGGCTCTACAGTAGCTAAACAGTGATTATAGTTAAAGGCATTTGGAAAGGCTTGGGAAGTAGATAAGGCCTGACTACTGCATACTGCCTCTCTCTCCTTGCCTCCCCTCCCAGTGCAATACTCTCCCTGACCCCAGAAGGTCTCGTAAACTTCTGGCCTTCCTTGTTGCTTGCAGTCCTTCACATAGGCATCTGTCCATTGTCTTTCACTGCTCAGGGCCCTACAGATGGATTTATTTTTGCAGACAGAGAGCCAGATCTCAGAGTTGTGGCTTTCTATGGGTTTGCTGTATGTAGCCTGCCCTGAGCCGAGCAATTCCAGGGGACACTAGTCAGGGCGCAGTGCAATGCCTTACCCCCACCTGGACTGTTGTAGGGTATGAAGGCTTTATGCCAGCCTCTGTGTAGGAATAAACACTTGAAAGACTAGAAACTTCTGCTCAAAGAGTTTGTAATATAGCTGAGGACAAAGATCAGTGTAAAGATTCATTACAATATATAGCTACACTCAAGATCTGCACAGAGTTTTATGTGAGCAGAGAAGAGAAAACATAGTCCGATCTGGAGTGCTTTGGGAAGCATCTGGAGGAGGTGACTCTTGAGTAGCAAAGGGTAGATAGGCAAAACTGGGGAAAAGATTGATATTGGCAGAGACATGGGGTCAAGACACAGAGGCAGCAAGACAGCTTAGTGTGGGCATGGGGCAATGGATTACTGTCTCCTCTGTGAGGGCACATGATGAGAGAAAGAGACTAGATAAGAAGACTTGGAAAGTAAGTTGAGGCCAAGACCTAGATTAGGAGTTTGGGACATAAGGCAGTGAGATGGAGCCCTCAGTTGGTTTTGAGTAGTGATGGGGAAAGAAGAGGACAGGGGTCATTTTGGAAAGTTCTCTCGACTGCAGCATGAGGGATGGACTGGAGGACACAGGAGGAGGGGAGGCTCCGGGACATGGCCAAGAGCTGGATGGGCCTGGACCAGGACAGTGGCCTTGTGCTTTCCAGCTAGCATTGGTCCAGCCACAGATGGTTCTGTCTTTGCAAAAGAAGCAATGAGCTCTGCATTTATAGACATAGTATAGACCCCTCCCATGTTCACACCAAGTCAAAGACTTTTTGTAAAAGGGGTTAAAAAAAAGAGAGTGGACACCAGATCCCTTAATATCCTTCAATCATTACATTTCCTGACCTTTCTGGGTAACTTGCTTAAATCCTCCGTCTTTCTCTGCCTGTTTGCTAGAAACACCTGACATTTCCGGAGGGGAACTGAGAAAAGCAGTTGCTGTTAGAAGCTGTAAAGTGTTACAGAATGCAAAGGGTTGTTTGTTGTTTGTTGTTTGTGCCCGTTACGGAAAGGGAAGCCTTCCCGAAGATGGTTCTTATCATTCCTTGGGTTGAAAAAAACCCAAGGAGGAATAGTTAACTGCTAATGAAGGACGAGATGCCTCTTTTCATACATGAAGGTTTTCAATTCAATCTAGACTTGATTCTTGCTAATGTCCAAATCTGAGAACGGTTGGTGATGCGGAACCAACCTTCCCACTCAAAGCTTCATAGTTTACAGTGATTCAGTCAGTTGGATTAACAGGTCAGCCCGCCATGCACACTTACCCTTTAAAAGTAACATTTTCTTATATTATAATAATTTCAAAAACTAGCTGAGAAATTGGCCTCCGTGGCCAGGAATTTTGTCTTCCCTCCCATCTGATTGATAGAATGCACTTTTCCCAAGCAAAAGCCGTATTTCTAAAACATTTAAAAAGAAACAAGTGGAAATTTCATTTTAAGCCAAATACGCTTTTTCCCTTACAGTCCATTCATTCTTCATACTTCTTTATTTTCCCCACCAGCATCTTTTGCTCTTGTGTCTTAAAGAAGGAGTGCTCTCCTGTCCGAGTCTTTATAACATGGAGGCCTACGAGCAGTTATAAAGAGTGGGTTTAGATGACATATATTAAAAATGATAAATCATTTTCCAGCCTTCCACAACATGTTATTTTCTCCGGGTCCTTATGTCTTTCTGACTCATGTACCTGGGCTGATGAATGCCCATCTCCCTCGTTACACTTTAATCCGGGGCCCGTGTTTCATTCGCCTGCCGGTAGTGATAGCCAATAAATTAATCATGCCTCCATGCACCCCTTTGCCATACAGGCTGCTGCCAGTATAAAACTGCCCAACACAAAGCAAGCAATTCCGAGCCTCGGTTTAGCTGGTACCCCCAAGACTCACATCGTTCCGCAATTGGAGCCGCAAATGCTCATTTCTTTATAGGCATGGGCTGGGAAAATGAGGGAAGGCTAATTAATGCATTCAAGGGATCCTACTGAATCAGCAAGCCCCTTAAAGGCACAACAGACACAAACAGGCAGCTGCAGCCTTTCGGGATTCAAAACACCAACAAAAGAGCTAGTTAAATATTTGAATAGCTAAAGTATATGTCTATTAATGCCCATGCAAATTGCTAACATAGGCTGTCCTCCCATCTCCAGAGGAGTCAAAGTCATTGAAATCCCAATGCCTTTCATCCTGTCAAAGGGGCCATTGAAGAGAAGGACAAGAGCCCCGTCCAGCTTGAGCCCAGGGTAGGAATGCTTGGGTGCATGAAAGAATATTCGGGCTCCCGTTCACTCCGGGCCTCTGGTGATACAGGTCTGACTTGCTGATGGTTAAGACAACTATTGGCCCATCCCAGTTTCCATGTGCATGTGTTATGGTTGCAAATGTCTTGAACAATAAATATACCACTGGGGGAGTCAACACCAAGCTCTAGATCTGGCTTGATCCAAGGCCCAAACTCTGGGACCAGGATCTACCTTTTGGCCCTCTTCCTTGAAAACAAACTTTTCTCTCATGGTTGTAGCACAGATGACTTTTTTGATCCATTCCTGATTGCTACATCCTTCCAGCTGCCCATTCAGCAGGAAAGAGAGCACAACACTTACGTCAACCATTGTACACGCATCTTAGACTTGGTTTTGATCAGACTGCCTGCCAGTTCTCCCTCCCTGTGGTCAGGGAGTGGAATTGCCAATTTTTTTTTACGCCTGAACCATTGGTTCCATCTTGAATCACACTGGCTGCCCGGCGGTGGGTGGACACCCAAATGAAAATCATTACCAGTTAAGGACGAGGAGGCACATACAAGATGGCAATCTCAATGGCAACAAGGATAAACAAAACAAAAAAACAAACAATGAATACTCTGCCATGTCACTATAACAAAATATCACAGATTTGTTGGCTTACACGACAGACGTTTATTTTCTCACATTTCTGGAGTGTAGAAGTCCAAGATCAAGGTGCAGCCAATGAAGTTCCTGGTGAGGCTCTCTTCCTGGCTTGCACATGGCCACCTGTTCACTGTGTCCTTACAGGGCCTTTCCTCTGTGGTTCTCAGAGAAAGCAAGCTCTGGGGTCTTTCCTATAAGGACATGAGCCCTATAAAATTAGCACCCCCCTTTTATGACCTCATTTCACCTTAATTGTCCCCCTTAAGAGCCCAAATACAGCCACATTTGGCCTTCAACACATGAATTTTGGGAGGACACCATTCACTCCAGAACACAAATGAAAACAGTAATTGCCAGCTGTGCATCTCTAATCAACCCTGTTTAGGTAGGCTGTTAGCCATCAGGAGTCAACTGTTTTTAATGGATTTACAGTCTAAGAGTAAATGTGCTTAGTAGCTTCTTTTCTTTGTTTAAAAAAATTATTTATTTATTTGACAGAGAGAGAGAGAGAGATCACAAGTAGACAGAGAGGCAGGCAGAGAGAGAGAGGGGAAGCGGGCTTCCCGCTGAGCGGAGAGCCTGATGTAGGGCTCGATCCCAGGACCCTGAGATCATGACCTGAGCCGAAGGCAGAGGCTTAACCCACTGAGCCACCCAGGAGCCCTGTGCTTAGTAGCTTCTAATGCAGCCGGTAGCCATGTACCCAATCATTTTGGACCTATTTAATGACCACAGATATAGAGACCTTCTTGGTTTCTGGAGATTAACATTTAATTTTGATTCTAGAAATATGAAAAAATGTGAGAATCACCAGACAGGCGACTTTGTACCTTTTTGGAACTCATCTTTTAGAAGTGAGAAATTCTGAACTCCACCAAAAAAATAGAGGCCTGAGCCCATAGAGTCAGACCCCTTTGTATTTTTCATAATGGTACTGTGACCCAGTTTAATCACCCACATATTCCATCAGACCTGGCTCCAAATGATCTTTGGCTATTAAAAATATATAATTTCCCCTCAAACAATGGAGATTTCCATAGTTGGTAGACTCTACTATGTTAATTCCAAATAATTCCCTAAGACAAGCTCTGAAAATGCAACAAACAAGCAGTGTGTTTGGAACAAAGGCATGGCCTTCTACGGGGCTGGCTGATAAGGTCACAGCTCCTTTCACAATATGAGTTACAATGAGTTTTAAAAAATTTTTTGGCATTACTTTATCATTAACATTTATTTATTATGTATTTATGTATACACCTGTACATGCTTTAGGGGGTACTTATGAGGACGAATATTCTCTTATACACATTGAAGTCCTTTTAAAAAAATAAAAGCCCCATATTTTTGTGGATGAGACTGCCTCTTAATAAGGTGGACTTGGAACTTCACTCTTGTATCAGTCAGAATAAGCTAGGTTAGGTTGTAGAAACAAATAAGCCTTAAAGCAGAAAAGATGATGTCTCCTTTTCTTGCACATACAACACAGGTTGACAGGAGGCCTTTCTTTATCTTAACCTCTTAGAAACCCAGAACTTTATGATGCTACCCCCTAAACATGAGGCTTCCCAGGTCACTGAGACAGAAGGAAGAGGAAGTGGAAAACCCAGGACTGACTATTAAATCTTCTGCCTAAAAGTGATATGGGTCATTTCTACCATGTTTTCATTGGCAAAAGCAAACTACATGGATAGGCGGGGAGGTTCGAGTCCCATTCTCTGCTGGGCCAGGAAGGGCAGGTGAGCAACTCAGTGAAGGACCCAGTGAATAACCATGAACCCGTGTGATACCAAATTGGGCTCCTGATCGAAGCATGCAAGGGTGAGAGGTTGGAATTCGTTCATTTATTCATTCAACAACCTTTATGGAGCACCCAAGATATACCAGACACTGTCCTCGATGTTGTAGATAGAGAGACAAGAGACAAATATTTGTTGCGTATAAAGAACTTACAGTTTGGGGAGAGTTTATAACACATAAGTGGATAATTAAAACTCACAGTGAGTTGAGCTGTGATAGGGAAAGAACAGTGTGTTTTGGAAACACAGAGGACAGTCAACGGTGATGAATGTCCCCACTGTTGTCTAGCTTTTACTGGACAACACAGTCTCTACTATATTTGGGGGGACATCTCATGCCCTATTTTTAAATCCTTCTAGTTGGACCCGATCAGCAATGGAGCTATTTATTAATGTACCTACCATGCGCCAAATGTTCTGCTTGACTGTTGCAATGGTTATGAGACTCTTATGGAAGAGAGAAAAGAACTGGATAAGGTGATTTTTCAACTCAGAGTGCTCAAAAGCTAATAGGAGAAATAAGATCATGTAAATAAATAAGACACCGGAGCATGTGGTAGGTATTGATTGTGAGATGAACAACTTCGGTGTCAAGGAGGGTACTTCTGATTTGAGGAATGAAGAAGTGGTTTCTGAGGGACTGACTTTTAAGGTGGATTTTGCTGGATGAACAGAGTTTAATGATCAAAAACAGAGCTTGCAGGTTACGTTTCAGGTAGAAAAAAATGGCTGGCACAAAGCACGGAATCTGGAAGCAACCGTGGTTATTCTGTTCTGTTCTGCGTTACAAACCCAGCATGTGTCACGCGGTCTTGCGTCCATCAGGTGGTCAAAGAACAGTTTCCAAATGAACGAGTGGATAAATAGGAAAATTCAAGGTATATTCATGTAACAAATCCAAACACACAGTTTATACTAGAATCTGTGGGTCTTCAGGGGTGTCATAAGTGATAAAGCTGGGGCCTGATCATGGGACCAGGACAAGGTTTTGAATGCCTGGAGGAGTTTGGACTTTCTTGTTTTCTTACCTCTCTGTTTAGATAATACCAGAGTCTCACAGACACATCAGCTCACGTGATTCTAAGGCAAGTCAAGTCGTGTCAGGTGAGCAGGGCAGTATTTTTGCTCTGAGGAGAGACTCTTGGAGAGAGCCAATCACTGTGGGGTGTCTGTCAGGAAATGGTGGGTCCAAGACTCAAAACCAAGACTTGGAGTCCAAACCCAGACCTGTCCATACTGCACAGCCCCTCAATTGTGGGGTCAGAACAACATTCTTCGGTATTGGGGAGCAGCAGAAATGACAACGCAACATCAGAGCTGTTTCTCATGAGGTATAAGAGAAACAGAAAGAAGGGAATGGGCAGCGCAGACCTCGGGGACAAGAATATTAGAATAACATGGGGCAAGACTGAATTCCTCTGGTGACAGGGAGTGTAGACAGGCTTAAAGTTTCTTTTTCATGGAGATAAAAGGTTCAGGGATAAGTTCCCCCTCTGCTGGCTCATGACCTAGGCCCGTGTTCCTCATTGCTTAAGGTTGGGGTTTCTTCCCCTGGCAGCATGTGGCCACCTCCAGTGATACATACCAAGCAGGGGCCGCTGAGAGTTAAGTCATGTGACCGACATTCGCTCCTAAACAATGGGTTCTCATCTTGTTCTATTTATGGTCATTTTATTCAGTTATTTTAATTCAGCACCCAGTTTTCTAAGTGTATATAATCCCATTATGTTCTATTCCATTATGGAAGCTTCCTAATAGAAAATCACACAGTAATAAAATTAAATAAACATCCCAGCTGTTGAACTGACCTTACACGTTTCCTGACCTTGGCTGGATTCGAAAGTGTGGAGGTGGTGGATGGGAAGGGGAGGCAATGGGTCACTGAAAAGAAAGACAAAGGTGCCGAAAGATGACTTGACCAGGTCATCACGTCCCCAGATCAAAGGGAAGAATTTGAGTCCAGTCTAAAGTGGAGAATTTCTGGGTGCCTGGGTGGCTCAGTCAGTTAATCATCTGCCTTTGGCTTAGGTCACAATCGCAGGGTCCTGGGATCGAGCCCCAAGTTGGGCTCCCTGCTTGGTGGGGAACCTGCTTCTTCCTTTCCCTCTGCCCGCCCCTCCCCCTGCTTATGTGCTCTCTCTCTTTCTCTCTCTATTGGTCAAATAAATAAATAAAATCCTTAAAAAAAAAAAAAGAAGAAGCAGTGAAAAGTATCCTATAGTGGAATCATGGTTAGAAATGCCACTGCCCTCTTTCTCCCTCTCAAATTCCATAATACAGCCACAAAAAAAATGCCTGCAGGCGCTTTGCATTAGCTACAGCAAGTGTTAGCTTAGAGACACTAGGAGAAAAAAAAAGAATTTGCATGTTACGTACACATACATGTAAATCATGTAAGCTAAATATGAATAAACTATAAACGTATGGCAGACACTGCTAAGGCATTTCCAAATGCATTTAATATGGCAGCAAAGGTCATGGACAGAGTGGAGAGTGTAGCCTGCCTTCCTTTTGGCCTCACTTGGCGACTGGGCACAACTGACAGGTCTGAGCAGGTCAGCCAAGGTCTGCGTCATTGTTGAGGTTCTCCATGGAAACAAAAGCTCATGGGAATTTGACATAAAGTGTCTGCCAGATTCTGGGCTTGTCCTTCTCTTTGAGGGCCACGAGTATCACTCCTAAGACGATTCCCTGATGTTCAGCTGATTTCCTTCCCAAACACTTGCTCTGAGTGCTTACCAACATTGCTCTGAAGGAAGAGGGGGATTAGGGTGAGTCTCAGACAGTCATTCACCCACCACTTAAACCGTGTTAACAGGGAAATTTGGGGCGTGTGCTATCAGATATCATCTGCCTTCCCCGAGGGGAGCTTGTGATGACTGGGGGAAAAGATGTTTATAGAGCATTTTGAGCTCTCGCTGGGGATGTCCTCTAGAAAGACAAAGCATTGATATAACTCTCTTGTCTGTCAACTCTTATTGCCAAATAGAGGTTGCCCCTGCCTTTCTCAAAATTCCCAGCTTGGAAACTAATTATTAGGAATTCCAGTTTCCATTTTTTTTTCCTGCCCAGGAAAGACTATGATTGCCTTTGTTAAAGAAAAAGCCTTTAGAATTACAATAGATTAAAAACAACAACAGTTGGGCACCTGGGTGGCTCAGTGAGTTAAGCCTCTGCCTTCAGCTCAGGTCATGATCTCAGGGTCCTGGGATCAAGCCCCGCATTGGGCTCTCTGCTCAACGGGGAGCCTGCTTCCCCCTCTCTCTCTGCCTGCCTCTCTGCCTACTTGTGATCTGTCTGTCAAATAAATAAATAAATATTTCAAAAAAACCAACAACAACAGTTTGTACAGTTTAATTGTGAATGACTAAGATGTGGACCAAATTAATTTTCTTGGAAATATTCCACATGTTCCAAATGAAAGAGAAAAGTCACTGGCTTTTTTTTTTGTGTGTGTGTGTGCCTCAAAGTTAAATGTTTGAAATACGGGATCAGGACATTTTGCCACACTCCTAGCAAGTCTGGTTTCATCCATTGCCACTTGAGGCTTCTGAACTTAAGTCTGTAGGATTTAAAGCTTTAGTCTGCTTTTATTTTTTTAAATGTGGCAATAGAAGCTGACCAATTTTCCCTAATTAAAGCAATATCTAATCTCCCTTAAGTTTCCTGGCATATCACAAGTATTCAGTAAGTACTGTTTTCTAAAATTGTTTTTGTACAATTTTGTACAAACCAGGCCCTTCTCTTAAGATGGGAATACAGTGACCCAAAAGCATCTGAACATTATTTAGCAGGAGAAAATCTAGGCCAGTTGACTGAGTGCTTTTCTTTAAATTGCACATGATCTCACATTCCCAAAATACCCATTCTCAGAGCAGCTGTATAAGTGGCACTCTGCTCTCAGTCATATGTGCCTAATGATTAGTACTATAGACTACTTGAACTTGAATGGGCCTTCAATGCCTTTTCTCAATCTCTGTCTTCATGACGTAGGAAGTGGAGCCTAAGAAGGGGAAGTGACTCACCCAAGGTCATGTGGTTAGTTTCTTGCAGTGTTTAGGGAGAACCCTCCCACCTGACATCTAGTCCAACATCTTTATTCCACACTCCTGCCTGAAGTGCAGGGTTCTCTGTCTCATCTGTCTCACTCACTTTTCTTTTTTTTTTTTAAATATTTTATTTATTTGTCAGAGAGAGAGAGTGAGCACAAGCAGAGGGAGCAGCAGGTAGAAGGAGAAGCAGGCTCCCTGCTGAACAAGGAGCCCAATGTGGGACTCAATCCCAGGACCCTGAGATCATGACCTGAGCTGAAGGCAGACACTTAACCGACTGAGCCACCCAGGTGCCCCTCTCTCACCTTTAAATACTGTCCTCGGTGAGGTTCCATTGGAATGCCACGAAGAAATGAGAGAGGTAGCAAATACATTTGCCAAACACAGCAGTTTGTATGTTGAGTATATAATTTGCATGTTGGCATTTTCATTAGACTTGCTGAACTTTTTATTATTAGGCTTATTAAAAAATGTTTTCATTTATTCGACAAGTATTTCCCGAGGGTCTGTGCCAGGCACCAGAGATAGGATAGACAGGATCCTGGTTGCAAATGCTGTCGCTGCCCTGCCCATACCCGCTCGGGCCTGCCGTCCACGCTTGCCCACAGCGCCCAGCTGTAAGCGCCCATGACTCCTGCCTTGGTGCTTTATCCGAGCTGGAAGCCCTCCACGAGGGCCGGTTGGCAGTTGGAGGGGAAAGGACCCAGCTTCTTCACCTTCGGGGTGGGATGACTCCAAGGTCCCTTGACCACCATCTCCCAAAGATCACCCCAGGGATTTGAACTCAATTTGCCCACAATGCACCCCCTTGGTTAGCACATGCTTTGCCCGCCTCCTTCCCTGACTGAGCTGGAAGCCTTGGGTCGGGGTCTGCTTTGGGGGGAGCCTCGTCTATGACAGTCACCGAGTTCTGTCGAAAGCAGTGAGGTTGGGATCCGGCGGGGGATGGAGGGGTTGATCAGAAGCCAGAAGGCTGAGCAGTGCATGGGCAGGAAGAGAGCCTGGAAGAAGATTCAGGGAGGAGGCAAGAAAATGTGCCAAGTGAGCAGGGACAGGAAAGAGGCGAGAGTGGCTGCTTCACAGGAGATGGCTAGGGCCACGGCGCACGGGTCTCTGTAGTGAGGATCAGATGTTTATCCCAGACACAAGAAACCACTAGAGGAGGTGAAGTGCGGGGATGCGGTCATCTGACTTCACCTCAAAAGTGATTACTCTGGAAGCTCCGTGGAGAAGAGATGGGGGGAGGCGGAAGTGAGCAGGACGTGAGTTGGAAGTCCAGCTGAGACATGGTGGACGGCTCTCGGTGCCCAGTTTCAACTGTCGACAGGGTGCATAATTAAATAGAACCTAAATGCGGAGTACTGTGCCTTCATGTCTTTGTCTCTAAAACTGTTTAAATTTCAGTGTTTCTCGGCATTTTGCAGTGAAAATCCCTTTGAAAATCTAGTGAAATCTGCGGATTTTTGCTCTAGAAAGATGCAAATATACATGGATATACAATGTTGAATTTGTGATGCTGGATGGGGAAGTCATGGATATATATATAGATATAGATAGATCTTTATACAAAGAGATAAATCTATATACAAATCTATATAAATCTATATACAAACCTATATAAATTTATATACAAATCTATATTAATCTATAGACAAAGAGATATATAGATCTATAGGTCTATAGAAGATATATAGATATATCTATAGGTCTATAGATCTATATATCTCCACACAGAGATATATCTATAGACCTATATATATATATATAGGTCTATAGAGCTATATATCCCTGTGTCTACATGCATTAGCAAAGCTTCTCTACCATAGTAAAGAAGTCCCAATGTAGGTAATGGTTCAAACACAATAGTTTATTTCTTGTATGTGGATGACGGTTGGAGAACCAACAGCTTCACTGGGTGTCAGGGAGAATAATTCGGTTTCTACACTGCCTATACTTGCAAAAACAACACTGGGTGAAGCAGCAGAGACCTTCTCTGCTATCTTCATGTCATAACTTCCAAGTTTGCTGTAAGCACTGTTTCCACTGTGGACAAATAGGAGGGGAAAGGGTGTGGAGTGTCCTGTGCAGGAGGTCTTGAAGGGCTGGCCTAGAAATGGTACCCATCACTCTCTCACCTCCCCTTGGCTACAGTTTAATAGCATGATCATAACCAACCTCAGGGGGTATGGATCATGTAGTTTGGCTGTGGGTCCAGAAAAATAGAGCTTTCAGAGGGCAAGTAACACTTGCAGCCATAATACACACATATATATATTTTCTACACTAGTCACACCGGAGGGGTTCAATGTTACATTTCCTCGAGAACGGTATGATAAGTCACTTCAGAGATTTGAAGGATGGAAAGGGATGAAGCCAATGAGAATTGGGCAGGAGGACCCTTTACATCATGTCCAGAATCAGTTAACTACAAGCAAACCCTCCTCCTAGCCGGTGTAGATGTGCCTTAGACAAAGGTTGTGTCCTTAAGTGAAAGATTAAGATTAAATTGAAGTCGAATGTTGGCCTCAGACTCCACTATTCCGTGCCCTGAAGAGCTGGAATTCACTTGAAATAAATTCTTACTCACTCCGATTATGTGTCAGTTGGAAAGGGAGATGATCGTATTGTCAACAAAGTGATTCTTTGCGCTCATTTCCCCTCCCCTCCGAGGACCAGTCCTCCTGGTTCTTTGAGGTGACAGGCATTCGGTTACTCAGTCAAGCTCTTACTGAGTGTCTCCTCTGGGTTCAACGATGTCTGGTTCACGCTTTCCCTGTAGGGGAAATGCAGCACGCTGAGGCTCCTCCTTCCTGTGTCCTTTAGGGAGTGGGTGTGGCCCCAGGAAGTTAGAGGTGAAGTTCGTTTTGTCAGTGACTAATATTTTCCCATTGGCTCCCATGACAGTGTTAGAGACGCTTTTCTTGGGGGTGGAGGGTGGTGAGTCTCGTCTGAAGATACAAAGAAATTACACTTGAGAACACAGCAAATTTTAATTTCTCTCGAATTGAAAGGGAGGAACACTGACTTTCTCCTAACATACTGAAACCATTTTTTCCTGAAACTTAGAAAGAGGAAAAAAAAAATCTAGAAACTATTGTCTGGAGATCAGAGCCATTTTGACGATCACAGTTAGAGTCTGTGTGATTCAGTACCCACGGGGAAGATTGGGTTTCTTCTACCTTGCCTTTTTCACATTCCTGCCTGTGACTCTCTCGCCTGTATCCTAAGTACTCCTTTCCAGCCCATACATTTTAGCTGTTTCCTTTGAGAGACATTTGAAAAGCAACCTTTATTACCATTTATTTTGGATCTCCTCTTAGAATTATTAATGTGTTAATGCATTATTTTTTTTTTCTACATTCTCCTTCTCTGGTCAGGGAGGATTGAACTTTCTTCAATATGAGAAGGATTTAATTGGTTAATTTCATAGTTTAGAGTCCTTGTCGGTCTAGATTGCAGAAAGAAGTTCCTCTAAGCTCACTGCAACTACATTTGCTTTTTGAAGGGGCCCTTTATTTTGCAGTGAATAAAGTGTCTCTTATTAAACAGAAAAAAAAGAATGCTTGGCAGGACTCTACTCCCAATGGGTGAAACATCACAGGAAATTGAGAAATTGTTTCTTTTTGGCCTTGTGAGAGAAATTTGCTGGTGAAATTTAGTATTAAGGTCTTAAGACTACTGCTTGAATCCATCAAGAGAGACCCATTGAACAAGGGACGGCTTCCGGGGGAGGAGGGGGAGGACCAATGTGACCTTGCTATATCTGGTCTCTTATTTTCCAAGAAATCTGGGCAGTGGCCAAGGAGATTCTATTCTCTCTTTCATAATAATTATGTCACTGTTAAGGAGAACTTAGACATATTTCAGCAATTTAGGGATTAAGTTTGTCAAGAGTTAGCTGCTGTTGGGAACTTTTACTTGTGCCTGCAAAAGAGGGGTTTTAATTGCCCAAACAAGAAATGTGTCCAGGTACGGCATCCAGCTTGCGTTCTCCAGTTAGACTATAAGCTCTAGAGAGCCTTAGACCTGTGTCCCAAGACCTCGAGACCAGAGGGCTAAACCCTGGATGTTTCTCCACAGAGACGCCTTATCTGGGATTTGTGGCCCACACTGATGTTCTCAAATTAGCCACTCAGCTGAGTTCTGAGTTCCTGGCAGGCACTCCGGGCTGCAGCATTATATGTCCTATTGTCCAAAGCCCAAAGCTTCTTTGTTCCCCTCCCATACTCCCCTCAACGTGCGATCAGTTGCCAAGTCCTACTGATTCCCATAAATATGACCGACAGCCATCTCCTGAGCCCATGCCACCTCCCCATGACCCCATTCAGGCCACAGCTCTCTCATGCTTTGACATCTCTAGCAGCTTCCTTTATCAGGTCTCCTGCCCTCAGTCTTTCCTTCTCACAATCCTGTTGTCTATCCTACAGCCAAAGTGAGTTTTCCACAATTCAACTTGATCCTGTTGTGTTGCTGTTTGGTCCAAGGGTGTTTCCTTTTGTTTGGTTTTGTTTAGAGCTTACCCGCAATTTTTCTTCTAAAACCCAAATTGGGCCTGACCCTTGCTTCTGTTTCTCAGTTTCCTACCCTTTCCAGATGCCTTACCCCCTTGAAACATACAGGGCTCCCTGCTCTAGCTAGAAGTGGACAATGATAGTATCCCTCTCTGCTTTTCCCCATTCTTGGCTGATTGTAATCTGTTACCCAGAAGCCAGAGAACTCTCCTCGACCACCTCCCCTAGATTGGATTACATGCTTCTCCTTTGAGTTCCCAAGCACCCTGAACAATACTTCTCAGAGAGCTAATCCCTAATGGTCAGCCCCCTGAGGGTGGGTCCAAATGAGGGCAGCTCATTTATCTTTGAATTCTCTGGTACACCTGTTGGAGCAAGAAAGAAAGGAAGAACTGGGATAAAACAAAAGCATTTGAGGGAGAGGTTTTAGAATTGTAATTTGGGGAACACAGATAACAGTTGCCACCCCAACGGTGTCCCATTAAGGGTACAAGCCAGGGGTCTTTATTCTGCAGATGGCAGAAGTATTAGGAAACATACACAGGTTGGTTTTCCAAAAGTTATGGTTGGAAGATGTGATGACATTTCACATCATTGGTTTTCTGAGTACATGATGTCAATTACTAGGAAAACATCTTTTGCAGAGTGTCCAGTTTTTATCCAGAATGTGGACTCAGCCTGCCCGTGTTGTCGTAACTCCGTTGCTTGGTTTAGTAGCTCCAGGTAGTTCCTGTTTCAAAAAACAGGATGAAGTTTTAGTCTCCAAATGGAGTCTGTCGTGTTCAGAGGTTTTACACAGGTTCGCACCTGTTGAAACAAGTGAGGATGAATGACTATATATAGTGCTTTTCTATATCTAAAATTGAATCCTGACCCCAATGTTGTCAACCTTGGCTAATTTTGGCTACGCACTTTGAAAGATCGGAAAGGCAACTGTGAAAGAAATGAAAAAAAAAAAAAAAAACCAAAACAGATTTGAGTCTGCTCCATTACTACATGCTGTGACCTTTGTTAAGTCTGTCAGCCTCTGTGAGTGTTAGTTTCTTGCCAATGAACAGAGGACGGTATTTCAGAGTGTCTGGCTGAGGATGAAGGGAGAAGGGTCTTGCGTCGGGAAGGTGCTTGGTGAATTAAAATGTCTGGACAGGTCAGAAGTGCTCTGACCCTCTTCTTATCCGTGTTCTCCGTACATGCCCAACGCCGGCCTAGGAGACGTGGGGTGCGAGGCGTTTTGAGCAGCAAAGGTGGGAGGGGAGTGTTTGCTTTTTCTGTTCAGGTAGGTGGAGATACACCAATGGCAGAATGGAAGTAGAAAATGACTTCACCCTTTGATTTCCCATGGGGTGGAGAGTGAAAATACACTCCTACACTCTCCCACACTGTTGGTAGAAGTAAGACTAGGTATGGAGGGAAAGCAGTTGACTTACGTGGGTTGAGCACCTTAACATTATTCATCCCTTTGGACTCACACATTCCATTTCTAGCATTTATCTTGAAGGCATGATTTTTGAAAATGGGGGTGATTGTACCTAAGATATGGACAGGTGTCCCTTTGCAGTCGTGTTTCTTCTAATGATGAACAATAATCTGGAATGTACCGTCAGTGAGGGAACCGCTACGGCATGGCCCTTCCGCGGGTTCTCTGTAAGATAGGAACAATTTTGAAAAAACTACTCAAGTGAAAAGGAAGTCTTAAAAAATCCATTCCACTATTTAATGAAAACTATGTAAATTAAACAAACATAGAAAAATGAAAATTGACCAGTGGGAAATACACTCCATTTTCAAAAGGATTCGTGGTAACTGAGAAAGCTCTGCCTCGTTAGACTGAGGACATGGTGAATGAGGGTCACTGTCTTCTGTGCAAAGGGGTCTTTATTTGGCATTGGAAAGAGGCCAGACCTTCGTCCTGTCTTCTAAAACCTGGAAGAAAGCGTTCAGAGGAATATCAGTCAGAAGTAAAAATTGCCTTAGGGTTTGGCCCCAGAGCCAGTCGCAAGCTACCAGGGGAAGGAGGCTAGCTTACACCGGCAAGAACTTTAATCACGATGACATCTTCGCAGGGCATTTTTGAGCATGCAAAGAGTTTTCCTCTACATTGTCTCACTTAAGTTGGCTTCTTCTACACAGCTGTACGTCTTCACTGCCTGCAAAACTCCCTGTAGATCTGAAGATCTCAGAAATAGTTACTTAGTCGGGCTCCCTACGCTTTATCCATCTCTTACCCAGGGATTTCCCCACTGGGTAGCGTTCGCTTTGAACCCAGTGGAAACTTCAGGGAGAGGAACAGTCAGGCCCAGGAAACAAATAGGCATTTCACTGCGGCTTTATTCCCTGGAGACCTCCAACCATTTGTCAGATCTTTATTTACATGTGCTTAGTGGGGCTTTGTGTTACCAAAGGCACAGAGCCCCTGTGAATGGCCCATCGCCACACAGCAGGTCAGTGGTAGAATCCATATACAATGAAGATCCCCTTTTTTCTTCCCAAATCTCCATCCAGCCCAAGCGTCAATTCTCCCGCGGGATTACTTGTTCCTTTTTTTACTGTCTCCTTTTCGCCAAAGATCTGTTTTCTCTTATTATTTTCCCACATAGCTGCGGTTGAGAACCGTAGTGCCTTTGTCAAATGCATTGTGTATTTTCACCCCGAGAGCTCAGTTACGTAGGAAGAAGAAAGTAAGAAAGAAAGAAAACCGCTCAGAGCCATTAACTCTGGGTTTTGGCCATTTTTCTCCAAGACAAGCTACTGTGTCTTATCTGAATCGAACGTCCATGTTCTCAGGATGAGAAATAGATCTTTACAGAAAAATTCAAGTGTTCATTTCCAGGTGTTTGAAAGGAAGCTTTGGTCCCCAATGGAAGTTTTTCAGAGAGTTATTTCTCTAAGGACACTGCTGAATACCCTTGGTTTACGCTTCTCTTTCGAAGTTTATTTTATGTTTTGTTGTGGTTTTCAGATTTCTCATGGTTTGGATTTGGGAAAGTAAAATCAAGACAAGGTGTTGGTAAGTAGTTACTCACTCCTTCTTTGGATAAGTAACGAGTTTGTGTTGCTTGACTCGGATGAAACCCCTTAGTCCCTCTTCACACCTGTTGGTCCCTTGGTTAATTTTCGGTGTTCCTTGTTTCTGATTTGCTGAAGAAAGAGGACTAGGATTTTTCCAGAAAAGGCATTGCTTTCACTAACTGAGCTGAGTAAATGGTTTTATATTTTTGAAGCTGACGTGTTTTTATCCTAGGAGGAATGCCAACCGTTGTTCCAGGTCTAGGTAGTTGCTGGGCTTTTAAGAAGGTTCAGAAAATAAAATGCAATGGCACCAAAACTCCACGTACAGCAAAGTTGGCTTCACGTCAAGTCTGGACAAGTGGGGATCTTAACTTCTTCCATTGGCCAAGATGCAATACATTTCTGAATTGGTAAATCAGCTGTTCATTTATGACCGTTTCTCTTTCAAAGCAAGACTCTAACGTCCAGACGCTCTGATTTGTCCTTGATTACATTCTACTCCTTGCATTCAGACCGTGCGCTGACAATTGAAAAGCCGAGTTTGTAGCTTACCAAATGAGTGCACATAATGTAGCTCATCACTGGGATTGAAATCAGGTGTGATCTCCCGGGACCTCCAATTTGTTCGGTACTTTGTGTGGGTACAGCGACAATGAACAGGAATTCATTAGAAAGCACAAAAAGACAAACTGTCACATTCTGCATGTGTGTGCATCCAAGATCTGGCCATCCTGGGCATCTCTCGACTGGTATATATTCTGACATTAAAGTCGGCTGTCGGTTAAACCGCAAATGCACCAGTGTCATGGAGCCTTGGTGTCCTGAGCCCTCCACCCCATTTGTGTTCATCCCCTCTGTGCAAGGAACTCTGTTTCCTCTCCTTTTTTGGGCCTGAACTTAAGTAGCCACATGAGTTCCAAGGTAAAAGTTCTTGACTGGTAAAGTGAAAAAAGACCTGTGGCCGAATTGGAACATTTAAACTCAACCAGATCGGGGATTTGTTGGCGATTCCCCCAGGGGCACATTTCCGATACAGCTCATCACAGTCGCTTTGCCACCAGAGAATGTGCTGCTGGGAAGTCCTAAAGGTGACCTGCGTTAAGGCTTTGTGTTCTGTATGTGTGTAGGGACAGGGCAGGAGGCGGAAGGAGCAGGCTGATAAGCTCTCCCGCAACAGCGCCATGAGATGGGGTCTTCTCGCCACTGAACAGAAGATCGCTGTAACCACGTCATCATTTTCCGGGCCAGTTTGCCCTGCTGAGAGGTGTGCGTTCTTAGAGAACTTCAAAAACAGGGCTTCACCCTTTCGGGCCACAGCAGAGAGAATGCTTCTTCTGAATTGGGCTTTGAGCCACAGTCTGACAGAGGCACTACTGTTCTAAAATGGGGGCTTTATTATCATTCAGGTCTGGTGAGGCCAACAGGTCGGAGGAAGACTGCCCTGGGAAAGATAATGTGTTACTCACCGTTCCTGAGAGAAGAGGGCAGCCATAGCCCGGTGGGGAGACTCCCGGGGGAGCACTGGGGTCAGGCAGGAGGCAGGGAGAGTGAGGGAGAGAAGGCTGGGCAGGAGCCTTTATGGTGGTTTCCGTGGGAAGGAATGGGTGAGACGGGGTGAGTGCGCTTAGGATAGGCCAATTTGAGGAACTCGGGCGGGCTCTGGGGCAGACAGGCAGTTCTCAGTTGCCCGGTGTCTGGCTTGGGGGTAACAGGCAGGTGGAGAGTGTCCCGGAATAGGACGGCCTGACACGGTGGTGCAGACTTTGGATGAGTTGGCTGGTCTAAGATATGTCTGCTCTCGGGCAAGTTCTTTACCATCTCTAGGAACTGGCTGTCTCTGGGAAGGGCAGTTCCTTCAGGGTCAGCGAGGCTCCGGATGCTGAAGCATCGGACTACAGAGTATGAAAGGCTTAATGCAGCTGCTCAAGAGCCATAGTCTCTCCCCTTACCTTAAAGACATCGTTGGTCTTGAGAGAAGGAAATTCTTTTTCCAGATGACCTTCAGCAATTCTTATCGTGGGAAAACAAGTGTGAGGCTTCGAAATGTCTGTAAGTCTTGGGGCGCCTGAGGGGGTGTGGTCAGTTTTGCATCCGACTCTTGGTTTCAGCTCAGGTTGTGATCTCAGAGCTGTGAGATAGAACCCCGGGTGGGGCTCCACGCTCGCCACACGGGCACGGGGTCTGCTTAGGATTTGCTCCCCCTCTCCCCTTCCTCTCCCTTTTGTGCCCCCCACCCCCACTCCCTCTCTCTCTAAAATAAATAAACTTTGGGGAAAAAAAGAAATGTCTGTAACTCAGATGTGCAGAACACACTACCAAGCAGCTCTGTTGGAAGAAAAATGCCTCTTTGCACCTGAGACATATTAAAATAAAAAAGGGCTAAAAATGTTTCCAGATATAGCTCATATTTGTCAGCCCGGTAATTAGAATTACCCCCCCCAAAAACTGAGCAAGTTGCACATACCCAGCAATTTAAAACTTTTTATTAATATTAGAAGACTTTTTTTTTCCAAACCCTCAGATGAATTTCTTATAACATTCTGTGATGTGCCCCTGCCTTTTCTTCTGTCTTTGTGTGGTGTCTCGTCAAGCTGGTGCACAGACACACAATGACACACCCCGTGATAGGCACAGACAGCCTGCTGTCAAATTATATAGACACTCATTGTCCCTGCTGAGCGCTTCTCCCCCTTCCCAACTTTGCTGTGCTCCATTAGATCAAAATGATCGTAGAAAAATGGGCTGACTCCCTGCAACCCTGCCAGCCGTATCAGTCTTCCAGGATTTAGAACACGGATGATGAAGAAAATAGCACTTGAATTAATATCCCACCTGATAAATTGTTGAAGTTTCTATGTTGCTCAGATTTGCCAACAGCGACCTTCTGGCAAAGGGAAAGGGCGTTTGAAGAATGACCTCTGGTGCTTCGTGCCACCTTTATGCTTAACTTTTTACCTCCCTCCCCGAACAGAGAGCCCATTCCCTTGGGCTGTGTTACCTCGGAGTTGGGGGTTTTACTCGGAGAAACCAAGGGAAGGAAAGAGTGTCCTTTGGTGGAGGAAGAAAAGCCAAGGATAAGTAAGCCTCTTGCTGTTATTCTGTAAGTAAGGGCTCCACGGTGGACATGGCAGATGATTCAGAGGCCGAATTCCCAGAGGAATCTTGGCATTGTCATCTAGATATAAGCTTCCTTCGAAATGATTAAATGCTAGAGGAATGTTGATAGCCTGACCTGGGCCAGGGGAGAGTCACAGAAGAAAGCAACCGGGATCAGTGCGTTCTAATAATTGCTAGGGCTCCAGAAGCAAATTATCACCGGCCTTCTGACAGCACGTGGAGTATTTGAACACAACAGCTCCTGCATTTCTGGGGGTAAACTTTGAGAAATGTGCGACCTTGACTGTACCCCCCTCGGGGAGCGCAGGCGGCAGCATGCTTTGGTAACCTTGAAGGGTGGGGGTGGGGGTGGGGGAAACAGCTGTGCCAGAAACACAGCAAGGGGGCCAGCGGTGGGAAGGTTTTATTGGCAAGATGCAGAAACCCTAACATAACACATTTCCATTTTCCATCTCTGGGTTTAAGCTCTGGGTGATCTAAGCCTGTCAGGAAGCAAATCATAAAACAGGGATGGTTAAGAATATTGGAAAGAACTTGTCTTTATAGCTACTTTTGGCAGAATTTCCACTCTTTGCTAATGCCGGTGAGCTAGGCACAGGATAAGCACAACCAGTGAGCTTGCTTTCACTCTGAGCGTTCTGCAGATTCTAAATTGGCTGTGTGAGGACTTGTTTGCAGAATTAAGCCAGAGCTTGTCATTAAAGGCAACTGAAATGTACATCCCCTTGAGAAGATGCTTTAAAAAATTACCTGTAATAGCAGTTGGCTGCCTCCTGCGTAGTTTGTTTAAGATTCAGCTGGCTGGGGAACGTCCAATTGTTATCACTGCAAACTGTGATCATCCCCTTCCAGGGGGGAAATGCATCTTGGAGGTCAGGGGACAGATTATCAGTGTCTTTCTTTCATAGGGGGCTCAAAAAGGTAAGGCACAATGACTTTTGTCTTTCGAATTGCTGTGCCTCTCCCTGAAATCCTTAATTAACTGAGAGGGATAGGGTAGAGAAGGATGGAGGTGGGGAAACCTGTATCCTGGGTGAGTGAATGAAAACACAATCCCTTACTCAGCAGGTAGCAATTCGGTCTTTTCTTCCCCCTGGTACACAGTTGCCTTGACTGATAGTCGATTCTGTCTTTTGCTTTTCCTCCTTACCTTTCCCTCCTACATTTCTCTTGGCTTGTGCCAGCAGCTGTGGCCAGTGGTTTGCTTCCGTGGGACCTTGCAGCCGCTCAGCACGCTGCCGAAACACATGTAATATGTGTCTAGGGTGTTTGTTGATGTCCCACGTGTAGAGTGTGGATCATGAGCCAGTGAGACCTTAATTGCTTTGAGGCTTTCCCATTGACCTTTGTCACTGTGCATCTGGTTTTGTTTGCAGACTGGTTGGGTTTAGTGGTCGATAGATAAATTGTTTAGACAAGACACAGTAGACCCTGTTTATGGGCACACACGTTCTTAGACTCGAGACTAGAAAGTTTAAGTCTTGTGTGAAAAATGTTATGGTTATTGTGTTAGTATAAAGACATCCATGGAATGATCTACAAATAAGATTAGGGGTAAAGGCAAAGCAGGCAACTTTGCCATGGGCTTGATCCGTTATTGTCATGAAAGTATTTTGTCTGCAGAAGGAGAAACATAGTAATAGGACCACCCGGTGTAATTTCAGTCCACCAGTTGTAAGTTTCTTTAGTAGTACCTAATAGTAATTCATACTCTTGAAGCACCTTTAAATTTATAATGCACTTCCCTATCTAGAGTCTCATAAAGAACAAGCAGATATTCTTTTGCACATCTCACAAATTTAAGTAGGTATAGAGGTACAAAAAAAAAAAGGTAAGTGACTTGTCCAAAGAGTGGAGAAAAGCCCTCAGATCTTTGAACGGCTAGGACACTTTTCAGTATATGGGTGACACAGGAATCCTACACTCATGCTGCGAGTTTCAATGAGTGAGTGTTCTAAAGATGTTCAGAGGACAGAGAGCAAAGCTGCATATTAACTTACCAGAGAAGGAAGTCAAGACATTGGAACCTTCACACATTGCTCTTGGGAATAGAAAATGGTGCAGCCATTTTGGAACTCAGTCTGGCAGTTCCTCAAAATGTTAAACAGAGAGCTCCCACATGACCTGGCAATTCTGCCCAGGAGAAATGAAAAACATATGTCCACGGAAAAACTTATACACAGAGGTTCATGGCAGCATTATTCGTAACACTCAGAATGTGGAAACACCCAAATGTCCGTCAGTGGATGAATGGATCCACAGAACATAACATACATACAATGGAATATTATTTGGCAACAAAAAGGAATAAAGTAATGACCTATGCTACAACCCGAATGAAGCTGAAAAGCATGCTACGTGAAAGTGGCCTGTTCCAAAAGATCATATATTATATGATTGCATTTCTATGAAATGTCCAGAATAAATCTGTAGAGACAGGAAAGAAATCCACAGAGACAGAAAGCAAATTTGTAGATGCCTGGGGCTGGGAGTGGGAGGCCTGGGGAGTGACTGCTAACTGGGATGATCAAAATGTCCTGAAATCACATTATAGCGATAGCTGCACGACTTTCTGAATATACTGAAAACCACTGAGTTGTACGCTTTAAACGAGTGAACTTTATGTATGTGAATTACAGCTCAACAAGGGAATGGAAAAATTACAGGAGAATGTGTATTTTTTTTCCAACTCCAGGCCCAGCTTCGGTTATCAGCAATGACGATGACTCTGCCAGTCCACTTCATCATATCTCCAATGGGAGTAACACCCCATCATCTTCAGAGGGTGGCCCCGATGCTGTCATTATTGGAATGACCAAGATCCCTGTCATTGAAAATCCCCAGTACTTTGGCATCACCAACAGTCAGCTCAAGCCAGACACATGTAAGTACAGCTGTTTATACTTACTGGCCTGTTTGCTGCACAGCGGTATCAATCAGCGTGTTTATCACAGTGCCTGACGAGGATGACTGGGGGGAGGGGGGCCGTGAAATGTCTGAGGATTCATGGGGCTTTGGGCCTATGGAATGGCTCCTTTAGTTTGCAGCTTATGGAATTCTCAGGGTGTGTGTCCTGCTGGGCTTGGAACTGTGGGTGGATACCAACTTGTCTTGGGATCCATTTTCCCAAACCATTTGTCACTGTGAGGTTGGAATCGAGGCATGCTTATCTTGAAAAAGATAGAGACAGAAACCAGAAGTATCAGGAGACAGCATATTCATTAACTACAAAAGATAGGTGATTGGTGGGGTTTAAATTTGATTTACTGAAAGTCATTCAAATATACAGCGCTGGTAGTCAGCAAGATTCTGTGTTGCTCACAGGTGGTATCAATTTGGGTATATCTGTATTCTTTGTTCCGTCCTTCTTCCCAGTATGAGATTTGTTATCATGCCACAATAGGAAAGAGACATCACAACAGATAACCTATTAGCCTCTGTTGAGAAGCTTGGGATTTCTCTCAAAGACTCTTATCCTATCTTCAGAGCCACTGCTCAAATATAAAAAACGGAACATGGCCTTATGGAAAGCAAAAACTAAAACACAGTAGGCAAATAGGCTTATGCCATTGGAACTGCAGGCCTTTCTTCATACATGAATAAGGGGCTATGAGGGCTAAAACATCAGGTGGCCTAGATCCCAGAGGTTCACCTGACAATGATAAATGGGCATCTTCTATTTGGCATGTTCTTACTTCATCTTAAATACTGTTCTCCTGCCTTGCCTTAGAGGTAAGGTAGGACAATTGCAAAGTTAGATTTTGGGGACTGACTTTCCACTAAGACCTCTCACAGGTTAAAGGGGGTTAGCAATGGGTATCTTTTCATATATAAGGAAACACCTGTAATTTTCTCCTATTCATTCAAATTTACCCCAAGATATGGTGAATGTTGGATTTGAATATAACCATTAGGAAGAACAGTATTATGAGCTTGTAATGTGTGAGACTGGACCCCACCATAGTTTTCAGTTGAATACGTGATATGACAAGATAAATAGAATAGCATATACGAGAAATACTGAGCTCCTTGAAATAAAAAAATATTGTTTGAAATCAAGCTATTTTTAATCCTAATATTGACATTATGGTGTGAAAAAGATGCATTAAAATGTGCATTCTTTGTAGAGATAAGTATCTTCCAAAGGTCCTTGAAATACCCTCCATGTCTAATTTTCAAATATTGAATGAGGTAAAGCAGAGTCCTCTGATGTGAGAATCTGTCATCATTTTGATTGTGCTCCCTAGAAGGAGAGTCTTTTGCCCCCCCTGCCACCCCTGGGACTGCCCCCATCAGTCCCAGGCTATGTGATTTCCTTAAGCTAGCCCAAAGCTGTATTATAACCTATCCTCAAAAGTTTGATCTCCTTTGGTTTCTCTAACCAAAACATGGGTTTGGTTATCTCTAACCAAGCATCAGCCCAACACATTCAACAAGAGAAAATGAACCAATGAGCAGGAAAGCAAACAAACAAACGAGAACCAAAAACAAAGTGGGCTAAGTGGCTGCTGAGTCTATAGTTCTGTCTGGAAATGCTTTCGGCCGGCCCTAAGACATCTCACAGAAACTTTCTCAAGGTGGTTTCCTTAATCTAGAGTCTATAGAGATTTTACAAAGGTTTTTCATTACACATTTTGGTTATTTTTGAGAAGTCTTGTACTTGTGGCTCGGCCACTCTATGCCATCTCTCTTTAGAAGGCGAGGGAAGCAAGTTTAGGAGACTTGTAGCCTCCCCTCAGTTTCTGTCCTCCACCAGAGGGCTCTAGACCATTGATTCTCCATTTGGCTGTCTTTATAAAGTCTTGTGGGGCCCTTCTACCCAGTGGTCCTTACCTGACTCAGGGTTCTCAGCCACTCAGCCAGCATCTTACACCAGAAGAAATTTTCTCCTTTCCAGGCATTAAGTCATGTGCTCTTTCATAATTTTAAGAACACTTAACATCACACATCTTCCATGAATCTTTTTCAAGGAAATGGGAATGAAGAAGCAGTCTACTTCTTTCCTTCTCTTCATTCTTTCTTAAATGTTCTTCTTTATCCCATAATTTTTTCCTTTATCTTCAATGTATCTGTTGCCTCATGTGAAGTCCTGGGTCTGGCCACCCTCGTGTACATGTTTCTCTAGTCTTATTTAGGTTAGACTGTAAGCTCCTAGAGAGCAGGAACTTCATAGCAAACTTCATAACAAAGGACATGGTTAACTTCATAGCAAAGGACATGGTGTACCTTTGCTGTTGGCCAGATGTTGGCCAGATGTGGTTATGTATTACTGAAATATTAATTGCCAACAGACTTATAACAAGTAAAGATGAACCATAGCCTTTTTCATTGGCTCTCCTCTTATTAAATCTGCCTACACAGTAGTTTATTTGTTAGACATATTTTTAACAATATATTAGCCAACTTAATCAGATTTAGATAACGATTTAGCAGAAAAAAGCTTTTGACCCCCAAAATCCTTTTCTTTGAACATTCTAATTGTAGTCCTCCAGAAATTAAAATATTTAAAAACATAGAACTGACATACAGAGAGATTTGTTGCTAGAGGCCCATGAAATTTTGGGAGCTTAGCATTCAATCAAGTGAATCCCATTGAATATTTTTACAAAATAACCTTCAAAGAAAAGAACAGGTCTTCCAAGAAGTTGGATATGTTGCATTTGAAAAACAAATTTAAGAAGATCTCAGAAAAAGTTTAGGACATTTTCCATATACTTAAAGCAAAATACCCCATGGATAGGACAACACCAACCTCTGGATCCCGTTAGAGGCGTAGGCAACAAACCAGCACATTTACTTCTCTTCCCTAAATCGACATGCTATTCAAAGATGTTGGCCTTAGAATAGATGCATGATCTTATGTGGGATGGTCCCATTCTTATTTCACTGAATTGTAAGGATCTAGTATAGAAGGTGAAGTTCAATTCAATAAATATTTATTGACTACCCACAACACTTTTACAATGCTAGAGAACCAGAGATTTGGTGATGATGGTAGCATGTTCTTTGCCCTCAGGGAGTCTTGTTGGGCACACCGGTGGTTACAGATATGATCATATAATCACAGCGTACCCAGATAGATTGGTTCAGAGCAAGTGTCCCAACCACTAATTACCTATAGGATCAGGCAGGTCATATGAGGAATGGGTTGGGTCAGAAAGATGATGTGGCATAGTGAAGACCTTACTAGAACATTGGCCTGCTATTACCATATCCTCTCATTTTCCCAGCTAGAACAGCATTTATTATTTTAAACCTGAATTCCCTCAGGTTTAAAACACTGTGTGGAATCAACAAATTTTGTCAGTAGGAGTCAGAGTTGGTCCACAGTCCAGCATCTGGTTGTGACCTCTGAGTCCGACCTTAAAGATCAGTTAATACACCTTATTTTGCAAACAATGCTCAGCAGTGGCCCATCCAAAATGACACAGCCTCCATGCTTGTATAGCTTTACTTTAAAAACAAAAGAACAAATAAAGAGGATCAAACCAGATTGCTTTAAATGATGTGTAAGATCGCTTAAGCAAAGGATGTTCAATTATATCCCCTGAAGTACTTTTCCACTCTCAGGAGCTCTGTGAGTGGACTCATTAAAAAGATCCAGAGATGGTTGGTAGGAAGTTTAGAGCAAGCTGAACAGGGCTGCATTGCTCCGGAGCACTTTCCAATAGCAAGTCTGTCTACTTTATTGCAGGGCCCAGAGCTTCCCCCAAGACCGCCTGATAATAATTTGGTATTTGGAGGCTCCTGTGTCACTGCAGGAACTAAAGGAGGCTAAATCCATGCCTGATGGAGGAGAAGAGTTCTATGGTTATCTGCAAATTGTGGCCAGACAACACCTTGACGTCACTCCTTAGCTTCCATAACCTAGCCAAGCAAGAAGTTGCCTTCCAAAGAGAAAGCAGTGTGCTCTAATGACTAAGCCCTCAAAGTGCTATGCCCCTGTAACTCTAGACCCATCTCCTCGACCAATCAGGATGGCAAGATGGAGCTGAGGGGCTCAGCAACATCAAGTCTGGAGTTGGTCTTTAATTCAACTAGTCTGTGTAGACGTGTCTGAAAACCACATCATCTGACAGCATGGGGTGGTTTCCCAGTAGGAGTCACAAACTCGGCTCAAGGGCAGCCGTGTGCTATCCTCTCCTTGACTGCTGGGAAAGATTTTGACAGGGTACAGTGGAAATACACCTTCTGAGCTGAAAAGAAAGAAAGAAAGAAAGAAAGAAAGAAAGAAAGAAAGAAAGAAAGAGAACCACTAACCAGCAAAACCCTCCGAATCAACAATCTGGGGTTCATTTGAAGGGTGGGAATGCGTTATAGCTTCCCCTGCAAGAAAAGCAAATGCTATAGACTTACTGTCATCCCCAAATGTGTGTCCTTCCTAGAGCAGCCTTGTAAATTAGCTAGGGTCCTAGGCCTGGGGCCAGAATTAAATTAGAACTGTCTCTAAACATGAACTGTATGTGTGTGTCCCTGTAATGCATGCCCTCTGCGAGGACCCAGGGCTGTAACTCCCTGCGGCAGACGCATATAAAGAATTCTGACCTCTTCCCTTTGGTTCTGCTTCCAAGGAAAATGGGTATTTATTGACTTCCTGCAGAGTGTGCCATACTTCTCCAGGTATTATAGTTCGTGTGTGTGTGTGTGTGTGTGTGTGTGTCTTCTCATTGGCTTCATGCTTATTAGGCAGTTATGTAGATGAGCACAGATTCCTAGACCAGCTAAGACTAGGGAAATAAGACATAATAAGGACGAGGTGCGTGTTTCACTGTAGTTGAAAAGATTGCACAGGGCACTCCTCCTGCTCCCCTTAACTGCCATTCCCACACCATCATCGTGTTGCCAATAAGGGGAGGATTGGAGGCAATATTTTTCACACAGTTGCGGAGGTTTTAAACATATTTGCAACGTTACTTTGAGTACCCACGAGCACAAATTCTGAATCATGTCCAGGACCCCACGAGCTCGTTAGATGAAAGGATGAGGGTCCTGAGAGTTCCCCGGGCTTATCTTCAAGCCTCCCTACAGCTTGTGCCTGGGGTCAATTTCCATGGTCAGGAATGGGATTTAAGACCAGGTAGAAACAATTGCTTTAGCACTCTTCTCTATCTTTTGCCTATTAATTTTGTCTTTTAAAAGTATATTTTCGGAGCGCCTGGGTGGCTCAGTGGGTTAAAGCTTCTGCCTTCAGCTCAGGTCATGATCCCGGGGTCCTGGGATGGAGCCCCGCATCAGGCTCTCTGCTCAGCAGGGAGCCTGCTTCCTCCTTTCTCTCTGCCTGCCTCTCTGCCTACTTGTGATCTGTCTGTCAAATAAATAAACAAAATCTTAAAAAAAAAGTATACTTTCTTCTAAGCATTTAATCGGCCAAGTAATAGCTGCTTGGGGAACTGTTTATAGCCCTTTGAAGGCTGTGACCTGCACTTTAAAAATAAGCATAGCCCATTCTGCCCAGCAAGTGTTAGGACAGAGGGAGAATGCAGTTATTTTCGGATCCTTAGAAACAGCTTCGTTTACAGCACATGGGGTTGACAACTCGTCCCTCGGGGGTCTTCATGGTTCGAATCTGTAGGTCCCAGTCTAATTCTGTCTCCCTCTTGGTGCCATAGTTCCCATTGCTAGCTAGAACAGCTTGATATCATATTCTCTTTTCAACTCCAGAGGAGATGGCAAGAAGCTATCAAATAATGCTTTAAAAAGCAACTTGAGTTCCCTAGAAGAAAGGAAATGAATACATGCTGCATAATTACATTTAAAATGTAAGCCATGTTACAAATTCCACTGAGATGAAGATGCGTTAGCAAACCCATTCCAAGCGCACTTAGGACTAAGTGAGATAAGAGACATCATTTTATCAGCATTTGACCCCTGGGTGATATTATTTGTTCTAAAAAGAAAGAAAGAAAGAAAGAAAGAAAGAAAGAAAGAAAGAAAGAAAGAAAGAAAGAAAGAAAGAAAGAAAGAAAGAGAGAAACGCCAGCCTGTCATAGGGTACCTGGACCTTCTAGGGAAACCACTCCAAGCCTACATCGAATGGCTAATAGGGAAAAATGACTATGGATTGAGGGGACACTCCCAGGGATGTTCTCAGAACAGTTTTTACTTGCACACCATTGGCCAGCCCGAGGTGGATCTAGGCATGCCCCCCCACCCCTCACCAACTGCAGACACTTCCCTCTGATTTCATCAACTCATCTGTGATGTCCTGGAAGCCTGCCAGTAGAGGCAGGATCCTAATGCATTTATTCTGGGCCTTTCCCCAGGCCCAGCCCCCACCAGAGCCTGGGGACCAGCAGGGGGACTGGAATCAAGCTGCACTCCCTCCCGGTTTGGTTTCTGGTTGGTCACTCTTGCACATGCCGGCAGATTGTGGATGGGGGCCAGCTCAGCAAACAAATGCAGGGGAGCCTCTTAGGTTGCTAGGAGATCCCCGCGACCCAGCTGCTGGGAACAGTTGACTGCTCCCTGTGGTTAAGTCGAGACGGCGCAATGGGAGGTTTTTTGGGGTGTGACGCTCAGTCCTCTATGGCAGATCTTCCAACGGAGAGCAGATTTCCTCCTTGTGATGTGCGGATTTTCTCCGTCTTCGCTCATTCTGCCAGTCCCAGAGGGTGACCCACCGTGGCTGGGCTTTGTCTCCCGTTACCCCCGTTACAGCTCTCCACATTGTCCTTCCAGTCACTCATGTTACAGTTGTTCATTTCAGCGTCTTTTTCCTTGGCTGTTGTCACTTCCCTTGAAAAGCGGGTAAGACGAATTTGCTCCATACTAGGGTCAGGAAAGAAGTGGAGGGAGAACTACATCTTCGTTCAACCTGATAGCCAAGCACAAAGGCCTTCTTACTGCCAGGGCCTAGACCCGAAGTGGGACCCCCCTTTGGGTATCCGTGTTGGGTCCCTGCTGTCCTCTCTCAGCTGAGACAAGGCTGTGTCTTTTGCAATGCTTGAGCTCCTCAAAGAGGGGAAAATTAGAAGGCAGTCCTTGTGCCCAAAGGAAAAAGGAATGTGGGTATTAGAGTGACCACCAGAATGAGAGGGTTCCTAGGAGCCCTGTCCTAGGCAGGTCACCCTGGGAAGGTATAGGCCTGGTGATTGCTGCTGGTAAGACAGAATTAAGTCTTAGTTACTCCCTGAGAGGCTTCAGGTGTCCCCAAAATGAGGTACATTAAAATAAAAAAATAAGTAATATAGGCTACAGTAGGAAATTTGGAAAACATAAGAAATAAAGATGAAATAAGAAACCAGCCATAAGTCCAACAGTTAGAGATAGCAGCTGATCTCGTTGGAATACATGGGTGGCTTTCCAGTCCTGTGACTATCCTTTTAACATCCTGTGATATACCGTTGGTTTTGTCTCTGCCTTTACTTACGCTGGGCTTTGTTCCTAGTGCTGTAGTAATGGTTCGCCCTGGGTAGATTGTGCCAGAAGGTCTGTAGGAAGCACACTGGCAATATTATTGCCAGTTTCAGGGCTCCTATTTACTTGGTGGTACCTGGGGGCTAAGGTAGGCTGGGGGGCCGAATGTGGCCACTTCAGGTCTGGTCTAGGGGGGCCCTAAATCCAGAGGTGTTCGGCTCTCGCATGGTGAGTGTCATAGAGGAAATGAGGACTGTGTCGTGAGCTGGGAAGACTCCAGAAGTAAGAGGCTCCTTGTTCTGCCAAGGCAGGCTGACAGCGTTGGTTTAGGGTCAACACTGTCGGTGACTCCAAATGTGGTTCGTTGCTCAGCTGAAGCCAACGATTACCTTTTGTCCCCTAGTCGTCAGCCCGATCTGCTTAGCTCCTCCCAGGGACCTGAGTGCACTGAATCTTACGGGCCTCGCTGCTTACATCTAGTATGTTTCCCATTATCTATTCTCGTATTAGTTCCCATTATTTCTTCCACCCAGGGTCCCCACGCTGTCTGTGTAAGGGCCTTAGCCATTCAGCCATACCTAAACTTAATGGAGTCAGCTGCCTGATGTTCTCCAGGGTTTTTACCCTGAAAGTCTTCCTCTTTTGGTGACTCGGGCATCAAGGCCTGCACTGGGTTTCTGGCAAGGGGACCTCTAGCAATAGTATGACTTAAGAAGTATGTCAGGGTTGGATTAACACTGAGAGAGTCTAAAAATGAGTTCAGAACAGAGAGATTCCTATCATTTTTAAGAGATGAGATTGGTGTGAGCTTGAATTGAAGCAGGGGCGGTAGGGAGGGGAGAATTCTAGGAAGAAAATAAAAATCGAATGCTAATGCCTAGGGTCTAAATCATTCTTATCGGTTATATGGGTAGACAGCAACATTCTCTATCCTGTTGCTATTACTTAGCACAATTATTGAACCATGCCATTGACCTTCTGGGTGTGTTAAAGTGGAAACCAAGCTCATTATCAGAGAATGAGGACATGTAGACTGAGTTCCATAGTCCTAATGTTCCAACAAAGTGGTTGATGTAGAGGGGATGAGATAAGATCCTATGCTACCTAATGATATCAAAAGAGTTCACCTCCGTGTTAGAGAATGCCTTTTCTAGAGCAGATTATGCGCTATGTCTGCTGGTCAAATAGGCAGAGACAGAACCATGGAGAACCCACCTGAATTGTTTTCCTCCAAGAAGGTTGGATGTCCACGTCCGTTTCTACCCTCATACCCAGTTCTCTTTCCACCCTTGCTCCTGACCGCATTTCACTTTTGGAGAAACAGAAGTTGGCCTTCCGTCTGCTGCTGAAAGAACAAAAGAAATTAACTTGTTACGCAGAGACAGGACTCAGATTCTTACCTTCTATTAGTTGAGTGCTAAGTGGCCTCATGCGGTCTCTCTCCTGGTTTATATATTCCTTCTGAACCATAAGTACCCCTCCTTCTGCCCCTCTCAAGCTGCCACTCTGCCTCTTCTTCTTGGGGTTTGGGAACCATCATGCTAAGGAGCACATTTCTTCCCAGTCCCTACTTCCAGCAGCGCAGTTTGCTGATACCCACAGGAGCAGATCCGCTCCTGTCTCCTTGCCGGAGCCTTATTGAGAGAGGGCCCTTTGTTTCTCCCCAAGGCTGTTTCCCTCCTTAGAGCTTTTGACTTTGATGGTAAAAATTCCTCTATTTACATATAAGGTTTTCCTTGAGCCCAGCTAGACTTTTATCAACCTTGGCTTGGGAAAAGGAGAACAGTCATTTCAGTAGTAAGAAATTGGCAATGGGTTGCTCTCCCTTAGATTCCTGAACTCCTGAGCTTGGGGAGGGAGAAGATGGCAGATTAGCAAAGGGAGTAAGATTGTCCCTCACTTCCTGAACCCTGCTTCTCTTCTGGGTTCAGTGTACTCTCTGCCTTTTCCTATACATCACACCCCAAGTTCCAGTTGAAGTAGATCCTAGGCAGATTTTGGTCTGACAGCTGACACATGGGTATGGCTGTTGGTGTTAACATTTCAATGTCATCATGTTACTGAGGGCAGAGTTTCTGTGTGTGGGCAGAGCGCTGGGAGAAGTTGATGGGGGATGATGAATTCATGGGGCCCACACCCTTTGCCCACTTTGAAAGAAGGGCCTTGAGTGGAGATGGATGCTGGTTCCATGCCACATCTGGGTGTTGCACCCATCCCCTCTCTGAGGTCTCCCTGCTTCCCCACCACAGCCAGTGAGCTTCTGGGGGCCAGACGCCTGCCTGCTGCCTTGCCCTGCAGGTCTCAGCCCTTCAGCCCTCAGATGCACCGCCATCTGGGGGTGGGTTTGGGAGAGGTCTCTGTGGACTGCTACACTTTGTTCCACTTTATTTCCCTCTCTCCTCGGATGCAAGAGAGCAGACCTAAAATGTGACTTAAATTCTTGTACTCTGTTCAGAGACTCCAGGGCTTGTCTATGTGTGAGTGAGCAGTGGAGTTTGGAATTCTCTATTATGTAGACATGTACATGGAAATGAGATCTGTTGTATTGGAATTGTGATGTAGTTGATCATTCAGAGCCAAACACATTTACCAATAAAGACAAGTGTGAGATCCATGTTTCTGTTGCCTGCTTTTGTCACCTACCAATGATTATTCTTACATGGACTTGAGAAGATAAACTGAGTGTCGGGATTCCAAAAACACCAGGAACAGCTGCATAGAGATTGTCCCCGCTGGTTCCCAGTGAGCTCCCAAGCAGACTCTCTCTGCTTTCATGCAGCTCCCTGTGCACCCAGGGAGGGCCAGGTCTAGGGTAAGGCAGATGAGGGCCTCACTAGGGCACAGAATTTAAAGGAGTACCAACAACCACAGAAATCAAGATAAATAATATTTTAATGCCAAAATTAGTGACAAAAAATAGGGGCCCCTGGGTGGCTTGGTTCATTAAATATCCAACTCTTCATCTCAGGGTCATGAGTTTGAGCCCTGCACTGGGCTCCTACTTAAAAAAAAAAAATATATATATATATATATAAAATATACTGGGCGCCTGGGTGGCTCGGTGGGTTAAAGCCTCTGCCTTCAGCTCAGGTCGTGATCCCAGGGTCATGGGATCGAGCCCCGTGTTGGGCTCTCTGCTCAGTGGGAAGGCTGCTTCCCTTCCTTTCTCTCTGCCTGCCTCTCTGCCTACTTGTGATCTCTGTCTGTCAAATAAATAAATAAAATCTTAAAAAAAAGAAAAATAATATAAAAATAAAGGACAAATAAATGCAAAAAAATCTGCAAGAAACTATCAAAACTTTAAAGAAAAATGGTTGGGAAAGGGCTGGGATTAAGTGAGTTGAGTCCTGCAAGTTCAGGGTCAGATCCTGCCTTTCTTTAAAATCTTGTTATTTTCTTCGTTATAGCTGTTTGCATTAATTTTTATTTTGAAAAATAACGCATTAAAGTATTATGCATCTCAATCACTGAATTTTGGGCATTTTCTTAAATTTTGTGCAGAAGGTGAGAATCTCTTTCCTTTCAGTGCTAGGCTTGTCTCTGGGTACAGGCTTCTTTCTGATGTGGATCTTGTGTAAACCTCACCGTGGCAAAGCCCAGTTTTGTATACATGAATGGCTGGGCTGATCCGTGTCTAGTCTTCTCTCCCTTCCTGTATTCCTGGACTGACTGACCTTCTTCACCTCTAGCCCATCTGACCCTGGAGAAATATTTTTCTCACTCCCTTTTGTTCAGTCAGCTCAGCATGGCCAGCATTAATATCTGCAGAGATACATACACTCTCGTCTTCTCATTGCATTTTTGTTTTGTATGTGACTCCCCAGAGTGAGGAAATGAGCAAGGCTGCCAAAAAAAAAAAAAAAAAAAAAAAGAGAGAGACAGAGATTCTTTTAAAAAATGTAGAAAAGATAAGAGGGTCAGGAGACCTCTTGGTAACTGAGAAATAATCTAGGGAAGAAAATTAGATAAAAATCTAACATACAAGTAAAATTCTTTTAAAAAATTTATTAGATATTGTTTTCTTTTCCCATATTTGGAGTTTTAGCGTTACATTAGCTGAATTAAAGATATAATATTTGAGATTTAAAATAGTTCTTTTTCACTTAACCTGTTCTTTAATGTCACAAGCCCCTTTTGTAAAGTCTGCATTTTTATTATCATTAAACAAGCAGTATCTAACACTTTTTATGCACCAGGCCCTATGAATTGGCATTTCCACATTGAAAAAAACAGGAATCCTGGTCAATGTTGCATAACAGATATTATTACTCTGCTTTACAGGTGAGCAAACTGGGGCCTGGCGAGGTTAGGAGAATTACCAAACCTGAATTACACCCTGAACACATGGGAGAGTTTATATTCAGGCCCCAAGCGGCCTCCCTAAAGTCTGCGGCTCCTTCATCTAGCCTAATGTTGCTGCTGACCTTTTCCAAAAATAATGTCTAGCAATTTTCTAACTCTGCAAGAGGAATGGTAGTGTTGGCATTGCACCTTTCATGTGAGCTTATCGAGGTGAGCTGAGTGTATTAACCTTCAAACACGAAGGCCAGGGAATGCCATATGGCAGGTAGTGAACTTGCTGTTGGTATAAAAAGGAGCCAGGAGTCGCTGATCCCAGGCCCAGTTTCGGATACAAGGGTCGATCAACCCAGGGCCTGCTGGCTCACCAGTGAGCTTTTCTCCATAGAGTCCTTACCAGAAATACTAAACACTCATGAACAATCAGCCCTCATTCTTTAATTTAAATCACATAAAATCTCACCTTTTCCCCTTTTCCACTCTTTTTTTGTTTCATTGCAGAAACTCCTAGGAAAAGCACCCCATCCTGTAGACACCTTTGACTCTTTCTGGAATGCCTTCACTCTTCTGAGATTAGCACATGTTTCCTAGGTGAACTTGATGTCCATCTTTCAGAGGCCAGAGTTCAAAGAGTGCAAAGTGTTTTAGGAGCAAATGGAGGTGCACACATTGACTGAGTTTCTGTAGGCAGTGCTGTGAGGGTTGGGGCACCCACCGTTCCCCCCTGGTCACCCTGTTCTAGGCATCCTGAGACGATACAGAGGCTAGTAATGCCTTTTCCCCAGCCATTCCACAGGCAACCGATTTCGATGCCAGCTTTGTGTGAGCATCTCATAGGACAGATGAGTCGCTTTTCTGGCTTACACTCAATGACTCATTCTTTCATTTTCCATGCAAAGATTCCTGTTTCCAAACTGCCTTGTTGAAAGGGGTCAAAGTTCTTATAGATATTTAGCTTTTGGGCGGGGGGGCTCTCTTTGAAAAACATGAGTCAGCACTCATAAGTGGCATATCTTCCATTCGAAGAACACAATCAGGAGCTTCGTAAGGTCAGGGGACATCATTCATATATCATTCATATATGTGACCAGTACCTCATTCTTGTTTTTAATAAATAGTGACACCTGTTCCCCAAAACCTCAGAAGTCTTCACTGGGCTTGACGAGTGCAGAAGAGCTAGAATATTGAAGTTAGCCAAAATGCACACATTCTTTTCTGACCCAGTGTTTACTTAGAAGACCCGAGTATGAGTTGTCCAACTGCAGTTTGAAGTCTATTGTGACAAATAATGATACAATCAAAATACGGTTTATTGGAGATCTCCAGGCCCCCTGAATGTTCCCCTCCTTTGCCTCTATCAGCACAAGGTGCTGAGCTTGGACTGCCTTTTGGGGTTTGTGGAGAGGTCGCCCAAGAATGTCTTGAAGAGTAATTGGAATGAGATCTCAGAGGAAAGGGGTGGGAATATTTCCAAGGAGAGAATCCAATGGATTTTTGCTTCCCCTAGAATGGGGGTGGTGTGAGCTTCTGAATGAACTGAGGTCCATTTGCCAATATGGAAAATTTGCCCAATGAAATGAAATAGAACAAATCTTTGACTGACTATCCTTTCTGAAACATTAACAATGGAAGTCCAGGATGGGGCGGGGTAGAGGGAAGGAGGAGAGAAGTTCAGATTCAGCTCAGCGTATATAACCGCACGTATCTGGGAGGTGATGGATGTGTGTAATCAGGAAGTCACGTCCTACCCGGGAATCCAGTGGCAGTGGGTCACTGAATGATATTGAAAACTGCAGATGGAAGTACTTACTGACAATTTCCTAGGTTTCTTTTTTTTTAAAGATTTTATTTATTTATTTGACAGAGAGAGAGAGATCATAAGTAGGCAGGGAGAGAGGGGGAAGCAGGCTCCTCGCTAAGCAGAGAGCCCAGGGCGGGGCTCAATCCCAGGACCCTGAGATCATGACCTGAGCCGAAGGCAGAGGCTTAACCCACTGAGCCACTCAGGTGCCCTGACAATTTTCTAGGTTTTTAATCATGGAGCGTTCTATGGATAAACAAGTGCTTTGGCATCTCTGGCTTCTAGAACAGTGCCCAGGACATGGTAGGTGTATAATAAACCTGATGAATAAATGAATGAACAGATGGAAGGATAATTGTATTTGGAATCTCACTGTAGCTTTGAGGGAAAAGCTCTACTTCACTGAGTGTCAGGCATGGTTAAGAAGTGAAACGTCCCTCTGATTCCATTAGGAGCAGAAGTTAGGCAGACTTCTCACTTGAATGGCATGTTATCTACACCTGTGGCCATGTCCATTCGCTGTTGGGTTGAAAGCTTTCTTCCTGTTCTTTCCCTTCCACTTCCCAAGTGGTTTACATTTCAAGAATTCTCCTAAATGGTTTTGTAAAATGGATTTCAGGCATGATCATGCTCTGTTTTGTATTAGGAGATAATAATGTCTCAAAAGGCCTCATGTGCAAGTTCCAAAGGTGACTTTATGGAGGAGAACTGGTCACAAGAGAGGCACATAGAGGCTTCCAGAAGGAGACCAAAATGAGAAGGGATATGAGCCCTGAAAGAAGAGAAATTCTGGAAAAATGAGAACAGACTGACCCTCAGGGACCAAAGCAATGGCCACTGGGCAGATTTGAAGTTCAGGGACCAAGAAAGGGCTGCTTAGAAAGATGATTGGGTGCTCTTTGTCTAAAAGAAACCCATGGGACACCTGGGTGGCTTAGTCGGTTAAGGATCCAACTCTTGATCTGGGCTCAAGTCATGATCTCAGGGCCCTGGGATCGAGCCCCACATGGGGCTCTACACTCAGCAGGGGGTCTACTTGGGATCCTTTCTTTCTCTCTCCCTCTGCCCTACCCCCTTCTGGTGTGTGCTCATGCACTCTCTCAGATAAATAAATAAATCTTAAAAAAAAAAAAAAGAAAGAAAGAAACTCAGAAAGGTCTAGGGAAGGGGAAGGGAGTTTTCAGGGCTAACCCTCTAGGGGTGTCGGATGGCTCCTTCATGGGACGAATATGTAAGTTTCAAGTGACTATTTATCGTTAACACATGTCAGCCACTGTGCAATGGGCTCTATATACATTTACCTCACTTGGTTCACACAGATGCCTATGAAGGAGGTATTATTATTACAGTAACTGCACAGTGGAAAAGAAAAGAAAAAGGTACAGAAGAATTAAGCAACTTGCCCAAAGACCTGCAGCTACTGGGCAGAAGAGCTAGGGCTGGAACCAAGGCAGCCTGAGTCCAGATACTGTTTTCTTATGCATGTGCTGAACTAGTGTCCATCTGTCTGCCTCTGTTTAGCCAGCCAGCCAGCCAGTCCTCTCTCATGCTCCCCCAACATGCACACATGGGCCCACAGAGGATTTGAGGCAGTTTACATTGGGACTCTAGCTAATTTAACTAATGAGATGGTATATCTACAATGTTCTCATTTTGCCCATAGTTTAATAGGACTTCCTCCTATTCTACCAAAAGTACTTTTTGCTTTCTAAGCAACCTGTGATGACACAGTAGAGAAGACCAGGGTCTCAAGCGTTCATCTCTGATGGAAAGCTACCCGATGACAGCTGCATGGCTTTGGCAGGTGACAGTAGAGCCTCCTGGTGGCCTTCTGCTTGAGCTTTGCCCAGCCCCTTCCTTCTCAAAGACCCAGCAAAGCTGGGGGACACCACTGTTGGAGGAGATCGGTACCTAGTTACCCTTGACCCTGCACCATCCAGCTAGCCAGCCAGCTCTTGGCAATCATCAGCAAGCAGAAGCTTTTGGACTTGTGATCCTCACTGTGCGGTACCTCTTGTTCTGTCTGAGTGTGCATGTGTGCACGTGCATGTGTGTGATGGAGAGGGGAGGGAGAGAGAACAACTGAAGATACTAAGAATCAAGTCCTTACAACCATATCTATCAAAATTGAGTCCCTAGAAGTGAGGCCAGAGAATCTGTATTGTTAAGAAGACCCTAGAAGATTCTGATGCGTATTAGAGTTTAGGATGGTTGCTCCAGGCCAGACTCGCTATGGAAGTTTCTATTCCGGAAGGACCATGAAACTTGGTGAGGTGTGGAGACAAGCACTCTGGGTCCAAGCTGGTACTTTTGTTGCCAGTGAGTTTTTCCTGGCCCTCCCTCCTTTGCTGACATCAGGCTGCCCTCTCTGGTCTGCAAAAAAGCTTTGACAGGTCTTTCTGAACATGGAGATATTTCCCTTGTGATGGGTTGGGACATCAAAGTGGGATCTGGAGGACATAGTAACACAGACGCTCAAAAGGCATTTAAGGAATAGTTTTGTTATTTTAAGCATAAAAGCAGTGTCTTCATGATAAAAGGATTCCTATTTCCAAACGTTCAGTATGGAAATGGACTTTGGTAACCAGATATGGTTACCATTCATGAGTTGAGGGTTCCCCATGTACTGACAATATACAGGACACAATGAAACAGGTAAGTAAATAGCAGAAGGGAGGAATTTCTACTTTATTATTTCACAGACACATCGTAAGATAAATAAAATGCAAAAACTCCTAAACTTTACTAGTTGAAGAGAAAAAGATCCTCTAGTCACCTGGCTAATTTTATAACCCACATCATCAACAAAATGCAGAAATGCCCAAACTGGGACAAATTAGGCTCAGTGCTTCTGATAATTCTGTATCTAAATGATAAGAAACTTAAAGTTTGCTTTAGAAAGTCAAGTTCACGAACTCAGTTATTCTCTTCAGAGAAAATATACTATCATAACACAAAATGGTAAGAATGTTGATTGCTACGTAACTTCGTATTCGTAGTAGAAGGAATTACTGGGAGCTGATTTCATCCCTCCCACAAATTCTTAAGTTTCTTTTGGAATTTCATCTTATGTGATTTGATCTGTGCAAAATAACATAAGAAGAAATAATAGGATTTAAGGAGAGAAATGATTGAATCATCGTGTCCCAATAAAAAGTGGTCAAATTGCATTTTGCTACATAATGAATTCTGCTCCAACTTACTTTGACATAAATAAGATTGGGTAAGAGAAACCAGAAGTAAATCAAATAAATTAATAAAACTATCGGAGCTGCTTCAATTTTGTCCCCCAGACAGTGTCTGTTTATTTGTATAACAGAAGCTGCTCTTATAAATTAAAACCCTGGCATGCCACTCAGTTGAAAGCAAAAATTTAAGGAAGAGTTAATAAATTCTGGGGCAAGTTTAGGGTGCTTTCCTTTTTTTTTTTAAGATTTTAAATATTTGTTTGACAGAGACACAGCAAGAGAGGGAACAGAAGCAGGGGGAGTGGGGGAGGAAGAAGCAGGCTTTCTGCTGAGCAGGGAGCCCTACCTGGGGTTTGATCCCAGGACCCTGGGATCATGACCTGAGCCAAAGGCAGCTGCTTAACCACTAAGCCACCCAGGCACCCCTAGGGTGCTTTCTAATTTCTCCAATATCAATAGTCCCTTTGAAAACTGAAATTTGAAGCCTGGAAGAGCAAGGTTCAACTCTCAGCTAGTCTGTCTGTCTTTCTTTCTTTCTTTAACAATAAGATTGCAGATACAGACATGGATACAATATTGATGATTAGCTGTTCTTCATATTTTCTTAATTATACACATTTACTGAACATGAGGAAGGTTTTTCTTTTTTTTTTTTAATTTTTATTTTTTTATAAACAATTTTTTATCCCCAGGGGTACATGTCTGTGAATCACCAGGTTTACACACTTCACAGCACTAACCATAGCACATACCCTCCCCAATGTCCATTACCCCACCCACCTTTCCCGACCCCCTCCCCCCAGCAACCCTCAGTTTGTTTTGTGAGAAACCATAGGTTTTTCATTTTGTCTAGACGGAGGCTATGTCTCCATTGGCGAGATGTATTATGGTATTTGTGAGTCTTGTGCGAAATTGAATTTGCATCTCTGCCGCCACTCATAGGGAGTTCATTATCTTGCAGTACAACCGCTGGGAAAAATACAATTTTCAGTGTTTAATGAAACTGCGGTCTTCTCATAATGCTTATGATGCTTGAGCAATTTGTTAGGCACAATTTATCACAGACGCTTAACACTAATTATACTGTGTATAGTGCCAGTAAGGGTTATTTAAAATATTTCCTTTATTTAATGTATTTCATTGCAAATAGGGTATTTTGCAACTGCACTATTATTTGTATTTTTCAGAACTGACGTGTCTTCCCCAAATGCTAAGCATAAAAGATAAAGCCATGGGCGCCTGCGTGGCCCGGTCAGTTAAGCAGCTGGCTCTTGGTTTCAGCTCAGTCATGATCTGAGGGTGCTGGGATCGAGCCCTGCATCTTCATCATCATCGTTGGGCTCTGTGTTCAGGGGGGCGTCTGCTTCAGGATTCTTTCTTTCCCTCTGCCC
>PISX010002057.1:77280-172502 GCA_004024625.1 Mellivora capensis | reverse complement strand
CTAGTAAATTGCTATCAGGAAGTCAAGTGCGAGAGCAGCTAAGTAGAATATAATGTGACAAAGCCCTGGGAGCGAGGTCTGAACAAAGTGGCATGCGACGCCGCAGGGACCAATTAATTCTGCCAGGAGGTGGCGCGAGGCAAGGCAGGTCAGCAAGGCCTTTGAAGGGCCTAGGCGTGCAGGCCGGGCCGTGCAGAACGGGTGGGGAGCCATGTTTCACCACGACAAGCAGGCCTCGCTGGGAGTTTTGAAGCCACTTACTTATTTAAAATAAGGCGTGAAGTGGCACTCTGTTTCCCTAAGTCTTGGTCTTTGATTTGTGAAAATCTGCCAGCCGCTCCTTGCCCCCTCCTCCTTCCTTCCTCTGCTGCCTGGGGGCCCCAAGGAGCCCAGCCCCAGCCTTCCCCAGGTCACCGCTGGGAGTCCGTGATTTAGAGACCGCCTTGATGGACTAGCGAGCAGGAGGGGCTGAGGGGCGCTGGCTGCCTTGTGGGAAGTGAGCTGACGCTAAACTGTCGCCGTAAATCGCTTTATCTGTCACTTCGGATTTAAATGTGTTTGCTGAGGCTTGCCGGCTGCCTCTGAAGGCAGCAGCCTCTCTGCAGTGGGGGGTGGGGGGGTAGATATGGGCCGCATGCAGGCAGCTGGGCGCTCGCTGGGCCTGAGGCCCCTGGGGGCACGCGGTGAGGACTCACCCCTCCCTCAGCGCCCACCCTGTGGCACTGACCTCGAGGCATCCTTGAGGCAGGTAGGTTCTCAGTGATCAGACCAGGGCAGGTGACTGCGTCGGGATTTGAACCGGTGCGCGGCCTTTCCTTCATTTGGCGAACCGTGTGGCCGGCCTGTTTTGCGCCAGGCATAAGGGTAGGCCCTGAGCTACAAAAGACACACCGTGGAATCCCGAATGTGAGGTGAGACCTGTGAATGGAGAGGAATAGCAAAGTACGTGAGGGCTGGGAGTCCGGCCTGCAGAGCGGGGGAGACAGGAAGGCTGCCTGGAGGAGGCAAAATGAAGGCGGTGCTTGTGCTAAGAAGGGAGCGCGGACTCTCTCTCTCTCTCCCTTTACAATAAATGAATAAATCTTAAAAATAAATAAATAAATAAATAAATAAATAAATAAAGGTGGGGGGGGCACTTGGGTTGCTCAGTCAGTTGGGTGGCCAACTCTTAGTTTCGGCTCAGGCCATGATCTCGGGGGCCCTGCACCAGTCTCTGCACTCATCGGGGGTCAGTTCGAGATTCTCTCTCTTTCTCTCCCTCTGCCTCTCCCCCTGTTCACGTGCACACACACACACACTGTCTCTCTTTCTCTCTCAAATAAGTAAATTCATCTTCAAAACAACAACAAGAGAAGAGGGACTTTGAGTCGGAAGTTGGAAGAAGGCATTCCAGGGGCAGAGAGGGGAGCCCTGTCAGGAAGGGATGAGGCAGGGCCTGTGGGAGGACACTTGGGGAAGCTCTGAGGGGTTTGGAATGAGCCTTGGCCAGTCCTGAGTGAGGGTCTCCTTCCAGGTCTAGGCTGTATGCACTCCCATGCCACCTCTCCTGGCCTCCCGGTATTATTATATTAGCCCACAGTGCCAGTGGGGGAAACTGAGGCTCAGAGATGTGAAGTAACTTGCTTAATGCCACACAGCTAACCAGTAGTGGTACCGGAAGGGGAGATTTGCCAGACCCTAGAGCTTCCAGGAAATCCTCGTTTGTTTTGTTTTTGATTTTGTTTATTTATTTGAGAGAGAGGGAGAGCATGAGCAGGGAGGAGAGGGAGAGGTAGGTTCCCTGCAAGCAGGGAGCCCAACGCAAGGCTCGATCCCAGGACCCTGAGATCGTCACCGGAGCTGAAGGCAGACACTTAACCGACTGAGCCACCCAAGTGCCCCGGATGATCCTTGTATTTTTGAGGGTGAGTGGAAATACCTCATTTTTGTTCCCTTTTCTCTTCAGGTCAAAGAGGTGCGTTGTCATCTGTCGCCGCTGCAGGGAAAGTGAGAAGTGGGGGGGGGGGGGTGCCTGGTGCAGCCCGGGGCAGGGGCAGTCAGTGCAGAAAAAATGGTCCTATTGTCTCGGTCTGGGTTTGTTGGCCCTGCAACGGGCTGTGGGCTCCTGAGGTCTGCTTGGTGGACCTGTTTCCCAGCCCCTGAACCCAATCCGGACTCACCCCCTGGAGCCCCTGCTTCGAGGCTGGGGGCGGCTTGTTATTCAGTGTCTGAGCCAGGGGCTGCCCCCCACATCGCCTCATTTCTGAGGCAGGAACTAGTATTTGCCCCATTTTACAGACGAGGAAGTTGAGGCTCCGAAGGAGCCCTAGTGCTGGTAAAAGACCGAGCCAGGAACCAAACCCTCACCTTTCAGACTTGGGGCTTGAGGGGGATGCTTAGAAGCTCCCTCTTTCTCAGAAGCTCCCTCTGCTTCTAGTCTGGGGTGAGGGGCAGAGTGGATCGAAGGCCAGCTGGGAGGCCTGAGGTCCAGTTGGCCCCCTCCCCAGAACACACGAGACAGTGCCAAGGCCTAATTTCCACCACTGGAAGAGGAGAGCAGCTTATCTCCACAAGGTCGAGAAGCGGTTACATAAATTCATAAATGATGGATCCCTCCTGAATTATTGAGATTCCCTTGAGGACTCACAGGGCCTGGTCCAGCGAGCTGAGCTTGGCCAGTGGGCAGGACTCGAGGACCCTGGAAAGCTCCTTCCACCCCAAGGTCTTCTGCCAAGTCTTCTGTGTATGAACCAGATCTTTCCTGTCCTTCCACAGGGAGCATGAAGGCAGGCCATGGACCCTGGACCCGTTGACCCTTTGTCCTGAGTTTCAATGAAAGAGTATTGAATAAATGGCTGTTTGAATGCCTTGGAGAGTGGGTCAGACAGAGGGAGGGACTAGATGTGCCAGGGACCCCCACCTCTGGGCTTCCTCCTCCTGCCCCAGCCCAGACACCACGCGGCCCCTTATGGCTAGTCACAGATGCCAGGGCTGGAAGGGGGGATCTATTTTGCATGTGAGTACACAGTGCGTGCGGCCTGCTTGTGAGGTTCCTGGCTCTGTGTGAGTCTCGGTATGAGCTGGTACCTGCCCTCAAGACATTTGCAGGCTTGGACAGGAAAATGGGCGCATATCTTAAGCCCAGAGGGGGACAGCGTCACACAGCAGGAAAGTGGCAAAGCAGCCCTCCCTGACTCCCAGAGCTGGGCCCTTCCTCCCTGTCTTTTTTCTCCCCATCAGGACAGACACAAGGTCAGGAGACACATGTCAGGGCTCCGCTGCCCACCCACGCTCTGCCGAGCGGCTCCTTCCTGTCCTTGAGGCTGGCTGGCCCCAGCGCCCGCACCTGTGTGCCTGCCTGTGTTCCCAGCTCGCTCTCGATCCTGAGCACTGAGCTGAGGAGGCCGGAGCTTGTGGGAATGTGTGTGTTTTGAAATTAATGGGGACCATTAAATTGGCCAAGCATGAAAAGGGCTGGATCTGCAGCCCTTGGCTTGCTCTACCAGAATGCTCCGCCAGCACCTTGGCAAGAGGCTGCCTAGCCGGCTTCGGGCCTCTCCAGGAGGCTGTGGCTTGCCTGCCCATTAGACGGATGGTCCCCTGTGTCCCTGAGGTGAAGGGGTCTGGATGCAGCCCATGGAAGCCACGGACCCTCCCCAGGGACTGGGGCCCCTTCCCTTCCTCTCCACACCCAGCTCTGCAGCCCGTGCTGTTTGCAGTGGTGCTAGGTTGAAGCTGTTCTCTCCAGACCCCCTGGGTGGGCTCATACCTATTCCCAGCCCTGACCCTGGGGCCTCCTGGCTGAGGCCTGGCCCAGCCCCGAGTGGAATGGGGAGGGTGGTCTCTAGGACGTAACATGGCCTGAAAGAGAATCCACAGTTCAGCCTGTCTCCTTGCGCCCCACTTTCCAGACCCCACTCCCCGGCTCTTGTGGCCATCTCAGGGCACTGAAGGGGGACTTGCCAGCCTGGGTATGGGTCTCGGCTCCACGGCGTGCAAGCTCTGGGACCTTGGGCCTGCCATGTGACCCCTGAGCCTCAGTTTTCTTGTCTGTATCGTGGGAAGAACAGCACAGTCGGACCCTGCTCCTGGGGTTGTTGGGAGTTGGAAAGGAGACAGCGCAACGTCCAGCATAAAGTAGAGCCTGGAAATGCCCGTTCCTGTGTTGGCTGCCGTTGCTGGGGGTCTGGGAGGGAGGGCTGCTGTGACCCGCTGGATGGGGCCTGCTGGGCACCCGCTGCTCACCAGGGCTGGGGGCAGGGCATGGCTGAGGGTACCTCCTTCTTCTCCTTCCTGTGGAAACTGAGTCCCTCCAGGGCCTGCGGTGGCTGAGGCAGGGGTCCTTCCTGATTTGGGGTTTCCTGACCGTGGGGTACAGGGCAGGGGGGCCAGGCTCCCCCCGTCTTGTGGCAGGGCCATCAGCGGGGAAATGTGTGTGTTCCATGGGAACCGCTGGTGCGGGACAGGGCCTGGGGATGTTTTTCCTGGAGCAGGCTGGTACCTGAAGTGCTCTCCCAGTCAGAGCTAAGTGACCATGGCGGGCCCGTGCTGGTAGGGCCCGAGCCTCCCCCAGGACTCCCACAGCCTCCAGCCTTCCGTTCCTCTCCCTCCTCTGTCTTCAGGTGCTTCAGAAGTTCACCCTTGGGGCTCCGGATCCTTCCAGAGGCCCTGCTGGTGGGTGCGGACGTACGGTGGGGCCCTGTCCCGGGCTCCCATTCGCTGTTGTCTGGATGGATCGCCCATTGGGAGGGTACAGCTGCCCCCAGGGAGGACGGCCAGGCTGGGGCCGGAGGCCACTCACGAAATAGACCGGGGTAAAATCTGGTTCCACGGACCGCTTCTCCCAGCTACCGTGCCCACAGGTGTGCCCTGCCAGAGGAGAGGGAAGGAGATGAGCAGCTTGCTGGCCCTAGGGGCTTGGGGAAGGGTAGCGGTTGTTCCTAGCTACACCACTAGATGGGGGGCCTTGGGGAGCCCCTGGGAGGCGGGCATCTGCTGACCCCACATCTCCATCCCTGGACAGGGCTCTGTACGCGGCGGTGCCCACCCGTGGCAGTGGAGGCCGAGGTCCCCTAGGTGGAGGCAGGCTGCCCTGGGGGTACCCCTGCTCCCCGCACGCCTCCCAGGCCAGGGAGGTGACACAGCTCTTTCTGTCCTCATGGGGTGTTAGGAGATGGAAGCCAGTGAGGACTTGGGTCCAGGGGTGTGGAGCGAGCGGGGTCCCGGCCAGGGTGCTCGCTGGGCATTGCCCGCTCCTCTTCATTAAGACCCCATGCGCTGCACCCCGCTCCCAGCAGCAACAAGTGGTCCTTGTACACGGTCCCCACCCTCCTCCTCTCCATCGCTGCTTCCTCTCCCTCCTCGGACATTGTAATTGCCATAAAAATAGGAGCTTAGCTGTGGAGTAGCCTGTGGGGAGAGAGAGGCCCGGCTGTCAGCCATTCCCCTGCCAGCGGGGCTCGCGTCTGTTTTATTATTGCCGCCGGGCTGTATTTCACGTTCGGTTTAAACATCATCAAACACCACGTCCCTTTTGAAAAGCAAGAGCTACCTTGCTGAGGATGTTGAGGAGAAACAGGAACATTAAAATCTACGAAGCAAATGGCCCAGAATTGACATTTGCAACGGGAGCTTTGCAGCTTTGACTGTCAAAGGAGCTAAATCCCGTCTGGCAGCCAGCGGGGAACTTTCCTGGTGAGGGTCACGGGAAGGTGGGACGGGCTGTGGCTGAAGCCTCGGGGCTTGGCAGAGAGGGGCCCCGGGTGCTGTAGGTGGGGTCAGGGGGTGATGGAATTCTGTGGGTCCCCAGACTGTCTTTCCCGCCTTCTGGGCCTTGACCTTGACTCAGCCTAGTCTCTCTGCTAACGGGGCAGGCAGGCGGGAACCCACCCCCCATCCCCACACGCCCCACCCCCTCCAGGTGCACAGAGCCGAGTGCTGGACTCTGGGGCTCAGGGGTGGGAATGGGGACATGCCAGGGGACAGACTGGATGGGGCTGCCGTGGCCACTTATGAGCTCTTGTGACCTTGACCAGGATACACCTCCCCTCTGAGCCTCAGTTTCTTCATCTATAAACCCAGGAGAGTCCCATCCCCGCCGAAGGTGATGGAGAGGATGGAGTGGGATGTATGCAAATGTGACAAGTCGTTGGAACTCAATAAATGGTGGCTGTTAGCACCGAGGAAGTGGGCGTTTGAACTGCAATTGATTTTTAAAAAATGTTTAACCCACCTATTTCCACTGAAAAATAGGTACAATAAAACTAGGGAACCGTTAAAACAGGGATAAACAGAAACAAGGGACACGGGGGACACTGTCCCTGGGGCTCTTGGCCACACCTGAAAGCCTTAGGCCTGGATGACCCTGGTGTGTGCTTTCCACCCTGCCAGCCTCTGGCCCCGAGCCTGGTTGTGGGCCCCTGCTCAGCCCTACCACCTGCCACTCGATGCCGGTGTCTGGTCTACCAAGAGACCCCGATTCGTGCCCGCCGTTCTATCTGATGCTCTTAGGGGCTGCTTGGGGTAGCTTGGCTCCTGACATCTATCCTGGCCCTGCCTGGATGACACCTCAAAACTAGGCTGAACAAGTCCATTGCTGCTGAATGTGAAACGTGGCTTTGAGCTTCCTGGCAGCCAGGGCAAGATGGGGAACAAGGTTTTAGGTTCTATAACTTCGCACTTGGAATCAGTTTATACTTCAGCTTAATGCCCCTTTCTACTCTCCCTTTTTCTCCATTCTCCCCTCTGTCACCCTCACCAGTGGTTCTTTATTTCCCCATGGACACTGGGTACCTTGCTCCAGAGCCCAAACCCAGCCTCGCTCTCCAGGTCTTTCCGGTACAGCTTTGCTTCAGACTCAGGAGGCCCGCCCCCCTGCCCTCTTGTTTGTCACTGTCCATTCCCATGTTAGCCAGCCTGGCCTCTGGGCCTTTCGCCTTGCCAGGGCCCACTGGGTCTGCCTCTGCGATTTCTCTCGGATGAGCCAGTGACTAATAAGGGTTGCCCCCAGGGGGCCAGAAAAATCTTTCCCTCCTTAATATCAGAGTTTAAAAATGTGTCACCATCGATTTGAGGAAAGACTTGTTCCCGCTGAGAAAAGCGGCCGGAGATTCGTCTCGCCTCCGGAATCACACGGGCAGCTGCATAAATTCCAAAGCCACCGAAACGCTCCCCATGCAAATGCCGCCTCTCAGCCCCACAGCCAGCCCCAGAGCCTCTTGGAGGCCTCCGCCACGCTCCCGTGGGCTGGCACCCCGGCTCCCCCCTGCTCTGGTGCCCCGCAGAAACTCCGGGGCCCCTTTGCAGGGGGGCGTCCCTGGTTAGAAGATCCTTGCTTCTCTCCACATCCTGTGGTTAAGCTGGAGGCTGAGCTAATTCCATGTCAGGATGTGTTTTTGATCCTGGAGGAGAAAGAGGATGAGTGACTTCTGAGGGGGGTCCCCACAGGCCCCGGGGGGGGGGGTCCCTTGCTTCCCCCCGTCTGTGGATCTGTGGGTCGTACAATGGATCTTCCCTGAAGGTGGCCCTTTAATGCCTGAATGCCTTGTCTCCCGAACTTGCTTCATCCTCCCCTGGAAAGACCGCTGGGGTCATTTGGTCCTTCCTGCTGCCTGCAGGTGGGCCCTGTCCTCCACGTCTGCCCCTCTGTGCTTTGCCCTCATCCCTGACCCAGCCTCCTGTCGCCCCCAGCATCAGACAGTGGTCCCACCCTCATCCGGCAACTCTCTGAGCCGGGGGTGATCATGATAACGATGGGCTGGGGGAGGTGACTTTGGTGTCCCCCCTTTCCAGGCTGAGCAGCTGCAGCGCAGGACTGTAGAGTGACCTGTCCCCAGGCTAGTAGGGAAGCTCGAACCAGAGCTCACTCTGCGTCCTAGTACTTTCCACTCTGTCACATCGCCCTTGAATTAGTGAGTGAGTGAGTGAATGAATGAAAGGGAGTGGGCACGTGGTAGCCACTTAGAGTTCTAGGTGTCTCTCTGGTTGGTTGGCCCAGGGTGGAGGGTGTTTGGAGGGCATGGGGGGGGGAGCTGAGCCAGGCCCCCATAGGGACTCCAACGCCCTTATTATCCAGGGGTCACGGTGGCTGCCCTTAGGGTGGTATCGTATGTGCTCTGGAGGGCCTCAGCCAAGCACGGGGCAGAGCCGGAAGCCGGGCTTGACCGCTCAGGTCGCGCACCAGGCCACCCTCGGCTGGGGGTTCTCGCCCATTCTGACCACCACGTGGTGACCTTAGCTGGCTCCAGAAGGTGGCCCACGGTCTGCAGTCTGGCCCTTCTTTTTTTTTTTTTTTTATTAAAGATTTTATTTATTCATTTGAGAGAGAGGCAGTGAGAGAGCATGAGCGAGGAGAAGGTCAGAGGGAGAAGCAGACCCCCTGTGGAGCTGGGAGCCCGATGCGGGACTCGATCCTGGGTCTCCGGGATCATGACCTGAGCCAAAGGCAGTCGTCCAACCAACTGAGCCACCCAGGCGTCCCTGCAGTCTGGCCCTTCTGCCAGGTGCTTCATGGGGGATGAGCGAGCGGGTGGTGCAGGGTGCCGCTGAGTCCTTCCTTCCAGGCTCTTGGGGAGCCGGTGCAGCCCCAGGCAGGGGCGTCAGAGAAGGGGTGAGCTGGCAGTTTGCAGCTTCCCCCCCACCGGCTGCAGTGGGCCCCTCGGAACATGTGGCCAGTGCCCATTTACCACCTGGCTGGAGGAGGTGTGTGGGCTGGCCTCGAGCTGCGCCGGCCCCAGCTGCGGAAGGGCCCACAGGGGCTCCTGGCAGCCATCACTCCAGGAGAGGCAGGGCCGGACTCTTCCTGGCTCCCTAAATGTTTTTGCCTTTATAGCCTTTGGAAATCAGTTTTATGGGCTGTGTCATTCGTCCGCTGAGACATGGAAGGCACCAGGGACAAAAGAATCCGTGGGGTTGCTGGTCAGGTGATGGAGGGCAAGGGGGTAGGGCTCAGAGGTGTCTTCTCGGGCCTGGGTCACTCTTTAGGAACCATCAGAGCTGAGAGGGGTGCAGGGATGGTGTGAACCAGAGGGGGCCCTGGAATTCTGGTGGGAGGGCCGGCCCAAGGCTTCGGGACCTGCCCCTTTGGTGGGATGGCCCCCGCTGAACTGGCCTGGAATGGCGGCAGTCATCCCTCCCTCCTCCATGCCTGGCTACACCTGCTGGCTCCCCTTGGTGCCATTAGGAGCACCCTGCCAGCCGCTGGCAGTGTAGGCTTCTCATTGTAAGTAAAAAATAAGCCCTTTGGGTTTTGCCAGCTGAGACTCAGGCCTGGCAGGGGCTCCCACCTGCAGAAGGCGCTTCACCTTCTAACAAAGCTGGCCCTTTGGGAGCTGGGTGAGTGTGCACATTCAGCGGGGGCAGCCAGGAACCCAGGCAGATCTTTCTCCCTTTCCTGGGCCCAAGGACCCTGGAAGGAGGCCCTGAGGGTCTGCCCCAGGAGAAGGCTGTTTTTCTGCTTCTCCCTTAATATGTGAAGAGCTCCTACAAATCAATAAGAAAAATGGGCAAAAGATGGAGACCGGTGATTCCCGGTAGGAGAGAAACAAATGGCCAGTAAACAAGCGAAAAGATGCAGAACTTCGCTAGTAATCAGGAAAAAGGCTAATTGAAATGAGAGGCATCATTCTTCAGCGCCGGAGAGGCAGGGGCTGGGAGTCCTGAATCTCACAGGTGTGGCACTGTGGCGGCAGGAGCCGGGGGCCCCTCTGGGGGGGCAAGCTAGGAGTGTGGGAATACTTGCTTTAAGCCAGAAAACATGTACAGCTCTCTGCTCTAGTCTCAGCGGGGTCACCACCACTGCCTGAAATCCCTGGCTCACCCTTGTTCACCACTGGAGATGCTCCTGGCGGGTGTGGGGGGGAAAGGGGGCTCCACCCCTCACCACCCCCTCCAGCTCCCTTACCCCGGGTCTTTCTGGTCCCGCCCCTTGTGGGGCGTTGCTGCTTCCTGCTGGACCTGGGTTACACCTCCCACCCATGCGCCCTCTGTAGACAGTGGTTCCTTCAGTTCTGTGCTCATTCATTCGTTCAGTGGGCCCTAGGTGCTGGGGCTGCAAGGGAGATGTGGCTTAGGCGTCTGGGATACCCCAGGGAGCTGGAACAGCTTTGGGGACCGGACCCTGAGGCCAACCTGTCCAGAGGGTGAGGACGGGGGAACCAGCCCGAGCGCCCAGACTGGGGTCTGGGGGTGGCTCAGCTTGCTGCACTGAGAGCAGGGAGGCCAGGGGGAAGCTGGGGGTGGCCCAGACGCCCTTTCGCAGCCTGCCCTGTGAGGGCGGCTCTTATCTGTAGAGTACAGTGGTGCCGGACCACAGCAGAGCTGCCTTTGATGCAGAGCTCAAGGGGGAGAGCACGAGTCGAGTGTACTTCAAACGGCTTTGGTCCCGGGAATCTGGGTCTCCGAGTCCTTGAAGCATCCTCCCACCTGCCCACCCCTTATGCACCTCCCTAGGCAAAGCGGGCCAGCAAGAGAACCCCGGGCTCAGGAGAGACACTAGCCTGGAGCTTGGCTCCCAGGATCCTTCCCTTCCTCCTGCTCACGAGGCCCAGCCTCCTACTGGGCTTCTCTTTCTCATCCCCACACTGAGGTGGGCACAGCCCTTCTTCCTTCATTCGGAGAGTATGGGCGATGAAGACCCAGTCTCTGCCTCTAAAAGGTGTTCAGTGTATAATGAGGGCAACAGAGTTACAGCACAGGCTGTGAGTGCCTTGATGAGGAATCCAGAGCGCTGTGGGCTGGTCAGGGAAGGCTTCCTGGAAGAGGCCTACATGGTGAGGCCTATTTCCCTTCCTCAATTTTTGGTGGCAGCTCACTTGTGCCTTTTCCTCCGGGCTCATAGACCCTCCCCACTGCCACTCAGGCCTCCTAAGGGGACCCTGGGGGCCAGGATTTGGGGCAGTGGAAGGAGCCTGGACAGACCTGGTTCCAATTATAACCTGTACCACTGTGGCCTTGGGCCAACTCCTTTTATGTGGACCTTAGTTTGCTCACTTGAAAATGTGGATAAGCGAGGATGGGACACAGTGACAGATGTCTGGTCCCTGGCACCATTGGGCCGTGCTGCCTTACCTCTCACAGATGGGCACCCCTTTAGGAAATCCCCCCTAATTATGAAGTTCCAGAAGGAAGCACATTCATTAGGAGACCCAGGCACACAGCCCGGCCGCGCCAAGCATCTTTCCGCGCCAGCTCCCGAGGACCACGGCCTCGCCGAGAGCGCACACCCTGCATCTTCCTGGTGACAGCTTTCATCTGCGGGCCTCCGGGGAGTCACCGACTGGGGAGGGCCTGCTCAGGGACCCGCCATCCCTGGTGACAGCCCCCCTCCAGCCCTTCACCCCAGGCTTGTAATCTCAGCTTGAAGGAGGACTCCAGTCCCTTTCTCCCGCCCCACCACAGCTAATCCATTTGCCAGGGCCCCGATCCAAGAGAAAGCTAATTAAAGAATTTCTGCTCTTGGCTCAGCCTGGACTTTGAAGATTCCCCTTGGTCTTCCTGGAGTATCTGAAAACAGGTGGAGAAGGGGGGGTGTCAGAAAGGGCGTCGGATAAGCCCCCAGTAGCCTCCTTAACAGGCTTAATCCCCCCAAAGCCAGCAGGCATCAAACAGCCCTCCACCCAGCACTGCAGAGAAGGGGCTCAGAGGACGACTCCGGGGTCCTTCCTGACCCTGTGAGCCCCAGACCACAGAGGGCTCCCCATCCTGGCTTCCTGGGAACGTGAAGCCATGCATTCCCCAGGGTTTCAGGGGGCCCGGGGAGGGGCAAGGCAGGGCACGAAGCCCTCACTGCTCGTGCTCCGGGAGCCTGCCCGGCCTGCGGGCTGCTGCTGCCATTGGCCTGTAGCTCAGGAACACTCAGGAACGCGGGCTCCCTCCCTCCCTGCCCCTTCCCTCTGCTGCCCAGTGTGCCCCCGTCTCTCCTTTCAAGACCTTGTTTCCTTCTCAGAGATTTTAATCAACCAACCACAAATATTTATTCAATACTTACCAGTAGAACGAGAGCTCCATTGGGCAGGGATCTTTGGGGTCCCCCTCACTGCAGTGCCCTAATTTGGGCAGGGCCTGGCCCACCGTAGGTGCTCAGTAAAGGCTCAGTCGTGGGGTGGGCTCTTAAGTCCTGAGACAGAGATGGTCTGTACTCTCACAGAGCTTACACTATTGCTGCCAGCGGGGATTTTGGGGGACCCCTGGGCTCCCGGATCGTAGAGCCTGTCTCCCTGTCACTCTGAGCTTTGGCCAAGCCTGATGTGACCTTGGGGAGAGACAGGGCTGTCGGCTGACCCTCCAGCCCCCCCTCTCCAGCTCCTGCTCCTCCAGTCCCCTCCACAGCGCTGGGGGGGACAGGGAGCGTCAGACCCGCAACTCCTTATGTAGGGACTTCGGGGGGGCCCTCGCCCGCGTCACGGAAGTAAAAATGATAAAAACCTGCCACTGAGTTCTGGGTGGCAGTAAATTACTTAACACCTGAAACAGGTTGAAATGTGGCCACTGTGGCTTTTAATAAGCGCGTCTCTGACGCAGCCGCTTCCGCGTGCAGCCGGCCAGGTCTTTTCTCGAGGCATAATTTCATCGCGGCCCAGGCTTGGCAGCAGTGCAAATAAGATTTCACTTCCCCTGTAAATCTCGGAGGGGGAACGCCGGGATTTCATTTGTGCTGTCAGTTAGTAGCTCGAGAGAACCTATTTACTTTGCCGCGGGAGGAGAGGGTCCTTCAGAGGCGCCGGCTGGGGTGGTGGGCCGGCAGGGAGCAGGTGCTGATAAGTGGGCCTGGGGCATGGTGGAGGGCGGGCGAGGCAGCCAGTGCCGGGGCCAGGCCGGGAGCCTGCCTGGTTTCGGGCGCCCAAGGGTCGATGAGCACACACTGCCCAGGCCTCCTGCGGGGGTACTTGGGGTTGGCTGGGTGTCCCCTGCTCCATCTGGGACCTCCTAAGCAGGGTGCTGAGGCCTGGCCACGGAACTTGGGTGTAGGGGTGTGGTTTGGGCTTTGATTGCTTTTTTTCCAGGATGCTTGGTGAGGCCCCAGGTATAGGGTGGGATCCAGGTACAGGAGTACTGGCCACCCTTTCTCTGTCCCCTTTGAACTGGAACTTTTAGTCCTGCTTCTGACCAATCAGGTGGAATTGGATGTAAGAAGCCCCTTGGCCACAGGGCAGCCATCGGGTCTTTCCCCATACTTGCCGGTAACCTCAGTGTATGTGAGTCCTGAGAGGTCTTTGGGGAGGAAAGGTCCAGAAGCTGCTTGGTTGGAGCAGAGCAAGGCAGGTGCTGAAGAGGGGGTGGTGGGGGTCCCATCTCCCAGGGCCCATTTATTTTTTTATTTTATTTTTTAAAAAGATTTTATTTATTTATTTGACAGAGATCACGAGTAGGCAGAGAGGCAGGCAGAGAGAGAGGAGGAAGCAGGCTCCCTGCTGAGCAGAGAGCCTGATGTGGGGCTCGATCCCAGAACCTTGAGATCATGACCTGAGCTGAAGGCAGTGGCTTAACCCACTGAGCCACCCAGGCGCCCCTCCCAGGGCCCATTTAGAGAGCTGACAGGGAAACAGGTGGGTCCCCTCCAGCACCCAGAGCTCATAGCCCCTGGAGGGACTGGCAGCCAGCTCTGCCTGCTTTCCCGTGAGGATGAGGCTCACGGCCTCTCACCTACTCCTTGTCAGAAAGGGTTAGTTATGATTGGAAGGTCTTCTTTCCATTGGCCTGAAACACAGATCCTAGAGCCTCTGCAACGGTCCCGGTGAGTCCCTCCTGTGACCGAGCCCTGTCTGGGTTTCCCACCCTGGAGGGCACTCACTAGAGCCCGAGGTGCCCCCATCTCCTCGCCCTGTCCGTCCTGAAGCTGAACACGTGGGTCAGCCTGACATTGCCTCTAGCAGGTTTCCGAGAACATCCGCAGACTGTGGCTGTCTATGGAACCCAGTTTGGGAACCCTAACCTCCTACCCCGGCTTGGAGAGAGCCCTGTGGCTGTGCTGGGTTTTGGCACTGCCACTGCTGTGTACAGAGTGAGACGAGCTGGGGGCAGGCCCATCCGGGCCTCAGCGCCAGGCCCCTACTCCCCTTGCCCTCCTGGGGCGGTGGGAGGGGCGGGGGGGGGCGGAGAGGAAAAAAAACTGTCAGATTACTGGGACACCGGGGCTGCCGAGAGCTGCCCCTCCTGGGTCTCCGTATTGATCAATGGATCTGCCAGTTGATTGATTTACTGGTGTTTATTGACTCATTCCTTCACTTCACGTTTATGGATGCCTCCTGCATACCGGGCAAGTGTGCTCTGGGGACCCGAAGGGGTGGCTGGCGAGAACAGCCAGTGAGGGAGGTCCTGGAACCGGTCACCCGAGTGGTGTGGCCCCGGCGTGGGGCTGGAGGGGACAGCTTTTCCAGACACAGTGCCCGAGTGGAACTTTCCAGGGCCTTCAGGGGCACCTGAGCCCAGAAATCAGCCAAGGCACAGACCAGGAGCCCGAGTCAGGGCAGGCCTACCTGGGAGATTATCAGGACGTGGCGTGGCTGGAGGCTGGGCCTTCCTAAGCTTACGGAAGAGCCAGATGGAGTGTTCAAAGTGGGAGCTCCGGAATTGGACCTGTCTTCCTGCCCCCTTGCCCCAGGCCTTCTCTCTTGCTCTCTCTCCCCGTCCAGGGAAACACCCCCAGGGGAAACATGGCTCCCCAGAGAATGGGTCTCATGTCTGGAAGGGCTGGGTGGCTCTTCTGCACCCCCACTGTGTACTGGGGCCTAGGCAGGGTCAGAAACACACTTGGCCCTTGCCCAAAGGCCACATCATGGGCTGCTCTTTGGAGTGGTCTCTCTTGGCTGGCTCCTACCACAGTGGGAGGTGAGGACTAAGAGACAATGAGGAGGGACAGGGATGCCTGTGTCACCCCGGCCCAGCCACCCACCATCCAGGCATGTCGAGAAACAACTTTGCTTCCTTGGAATATGAGGAAAAAACTCATTAACCCATATCCAGACACACAATCAGATCTAAGGCAGAAGTAATGAGTGCTTATTTTATGTTAAATTTAGCAGAAACTGCTATTGTTCTCATGGAAAATAATTTTTTTCCTTTCTCCCCCATTGGGGTATGAGATATTATAGAAGGCTTAGAGAGTTGTGAATGTGGGGGTGCATCTAGGCAGGGGTGACCCCCACCTAGGCCCCAGCATATAGTGGGGGCGTCTGGGTGTCTGGGCAGGTGGGGACGAACCCAGGCTGGTGTTTGCCCGGTGGAGGAACAGCAACATATCCCCAGCGCCCGTCTGGTTCCAGCCTTAACCTAGCTGCCCACATGGAGGCCAGAGCTCTCATGGGATAACCCACAGCTCCCATTAACAGCCGGCCACTCTTGGAGTCGGCCTTCAGCTGGTGGTCTACCTTCCCAGGGCCTATGGGATGGGGTCTGAGGTCCCTTTGCCCTGCTACAGATTCATGATTCTGATCCTGATGGTGGCCGCGGGGAACTTACCCCAGAGTTTCTGTCCCGCCTGGCCACTGCTCTGTGCTGGGGCAGGTGGGGGGGGGGTGTCCACAAGGCAGAGCTGAACCTGGGGGTGGGGGGTCTGGGGAGGGGCTGCAGACACCTGGCCCCTGGGACGCCGGACCCCAAGCCGAGTCAGCAGCCGAGATGACTGTAAAAGTTAAATCTTTCTATTTATTTCAAGAAAGGACAAGGAAAGTGGACTTGGACATTTTATATGAAAACAGACAAACAGAAAAAAGGACCAAATAGTTAATCACATTCATCTCAACATTGAAGTTTCAAGGCACCTACAGGAAGGAGGCCAAAGGGCGGTTCGCAGTGCACTTTGGTTTGTGTTGTGGTCGTGGTGGGTGTTTGTGTGTCTCGGTTTCCCGAAAACCCCCGTCTGGGGGTGAGGTTGGGACTGAGGCAGGCGGGACCCGGGTCTCGGACGGCCGCAGGCCGCAGTGCGGGGATTCCCATCACTCAGACCCGGAGATTGCTTCATTTTACCCTTCCGAGGAAGAGGAGGAGAGACCAGGAGCGGTGGCCACCAGGCCTCCCAGGGCTGGCTCTGCAGATGGGGAAGGTAGGGGCCCAGTGGCGGAAGCTGAGGGTGGTGGCAGGAAGGCAGAAGGGGCCTTGGTCATGGGCCGGCCCTCCCTGTGCCCTCGTGTGGCCACGAACCCCTCCAGGGTCGGCCAAGAATCCCTCCCTGGCCTCCTCCTCCTCCTGGACCCCTGGGAATGGATCCCACAGAGCGAAGGCCGAGTGGCTCCAGAAATCTTGACAATACCAAGTGAGATACAACCTTTTAACGTCGGGAGAGGGAATTGTTGTCGGTGGCTCTTAGCAAACATTCACTCTGCGGTGCTGAGGCATGGGGTTTCTCTTACTTTCCTTCCTGCCTTTACCTCCCTGTTCACACCTGCCTGGTGACATTCATAATTAGCGGGCGTCCGCTCCCGCCAGCCGCACTGCACAAGGGCGCCAGAGCCCAGGCTCGCCTGTGTTTCACAGCCCCGCGGCCTCCCCCAGCCTCCAGCGCCCTCTCTCTACCTCGCAGATGACAGACCTCCAAGGCTGGGCTATTTGGCTTCCTCCCCACGGCTCTCAGCGTCTCTTTATGAGCTGGAAGGCACCAGGGTTCCTCCAGCCAAAGAATTCCCTCCACCCCAGCCTCATGCTGCGGCCTGGCGCTCGGCGCTGGGTTGGGTTAAAAAGCAAAAAAGAAAAACCCAAGGCCAGTTTCAGGGTGGTGTGTCTTCTTCGTGGGTATCCAGAACCTTCCGAAAACTAGACCAGCCAGGGTTGGGTAGGACGTTCTGCAAACACGCACCCTGCCGGGGGCAGGGGAGAGGAGCCCGGGTGGCCCGGCTCCGGGGAGGTGAGCACGGCCACCCCGTGTCTGCTTTAGCTGATTGTCGTGCCCAGTCGCATTGGTTTTTCTGTCTTGAGGAGAAAGCCGGGTTAGTTCCTCCAGGTGGGTGGCTGTGGGGGGTGTGGCAGGGAGTCCGGACGGGAGCATCAGACAAGGGGAGACAAGGGGAGACACCCTCCTCGTCACCCATGTGAGGCTCTGCTCGGCGAGAGGAAACTGAGTCACCGAGTCAAGCTGGCTGTGAGAGCTGGCCCGGTGGCCGGATGCCCCCCTCAGGCTCACAGCTGGTGATGGGTGGGTCCAAGGGACGGCAGAGTGAGATGCTTCTGGGAGGTAAAGCCGCTGAGAGGGGCCCCTCCCCGTGCTGGCTGCTGGCGAGGCAGGTGCGGGATGGGAGGGAGGCCATTGCCCGCATATCCGCCTGGGACGTTTGCGCTGAGCCCAGGGTGGGCAGGCGCTGTGCTGGGCCTTGGTGACCTGGTGCAGAGGAGCATGGGGACCTGGCATCTCGCCAGGGTGGCCACTCACCCTGATGGCCCTATAAGTGATTTTGGGGTGATGACAGCCAACCCTCCTGCAAGGACTCTCCAGACTCTGGCTTTTGGGTTTTCAGGTGGGGGCGGAAGTGGGGGGCCATGTGGGTAGGTGTGGGAAAGAAGGCCCAGGGCATCGTGGTGGCCCCAGGTGTCTGAGGGGTTCGCTTTGCTAGGAAGTAGGGGCCCAGTCAGACCTCTGCAGGGCACTGTGCCCCCTCAGCACGGCCATACTGTCCTCCCAGAACAAGCCTGGCATCTCAGTAATAGAGCGGGAGGGGCCAGTCAGTGACAGTGGTCCCAAAAAGCCCAGGCCCTGCCAGGCTCTGCCTGGGGAGTAGGGCAGCTCACCAGCTCGGCCCCCTGCACAGTGTCTTCGGGGTGACATGGAGAAAGGGCTGGCTTGGCCCCCGCAGCACCAGGGATTTGAGGCACACCTGCACCCCCATTTATGGTGAGAAGCGGCTGACCCCAGTGACGGAGAGAACTTCCAAAATCAGAGAGAAACAATACACTAAACATGCAGAGGTTGCGGGGGAGAGAAGGGAGGCAGGGGCGAGGGGTGTTTTCAGGGGATTCAGGAGCCAAGAGGATCCTTTTGTGAGTGTTTTTAAAGAAGCAGTTGTGGGTATTTCAGGCAACTACTTGGACCATTTCAAAAGAAATGATAAGTGCTTAAAAACACAGAGTGAAAAATGCCCCAGGCAGCCGTCAACCTGGCTGGGAAGGATGGGTGAAGCCCGCAGCGCTGTGTGTTAGGAGAGGAAGGGAGCCAGGGGTGGGACATCAGAGGGCACGCTGTGGGGCAGAGGTCCTGGCTTGGAGGACAGAGACCAGCTGCAGAGGGTGGGTCACCCTCCAGCCTCCAGCTCCAGACTCCAAGATGGAGCGAGCGTTTCTGTGCTTCCTCTCCCGGTGCCCCTTGGACCCTGAGGATGGAGATTTTGAAATATTCCTGTTGGCACAGGCAGCTCTTTGACAGGCCTGGGTGGCCCGGCTGCAGGCTTTTCAGGGGATGCTGGTCATTTTGAACAGCACAGTGAACATCTCTTGATAGGTTCCTTATAGGCTCTTGGGGAAATGATAAAGTGAGGGTAGAAACCAGGGTCTTACAGTCAAAGGCCTTGGCTTAGGGAGGAAAATATCTGCCATATCCCCATCAAGTACTTGAATGCTCCCAGTGACAGAGAGCTCACTATCTTATTTCTCTGCTAGCGGGGTTTCTCTTCCCTGACTTTGAGTTTTCCCTTTCTGGTTGCCACTGCACCCTTTCCCCGAGGAATGAATCACAGACCCACCCTGGAACAGAAAGGAAGCAGAAAAGTGCATGGCTCTAGAGTCTTCCTATCTAAGTAACTAGACCAGCTCCTTCATCCCTGAAGTCAGACAGAATCTGGAGGACAGGGGTGGAGTCTCTGCTGGGGGCTGGGACAGCTTCTGAATGACCTTTGTGGGCCACATAGCCCACCCTGTCCCAGAGGCCCAAACACAAGGCAGGCGACCGGGGCAGAAGTGCCTTCCCTGAGCAGTGCTTGAGCCCAGGCTCTGTCCAACACAGCCTGTTTCTGCATGTTCCAGCCTGTGTGGTATAAGCCCTCACAGACCCCCAGCTCCTCCTGGGGTTGTTGGGGGGCAGCCTGGGAGCCAGCCTGGAAAAGCCCTGCTTTGCACATTGCCACTGGGGGCGGGATCATAACATGAGAAAAATCCCCCTTTCCCTTCACCTTCAAGGAGTTTAAGCTCTTCTAATCAATTTAGCAGACTCGCTTGGTTGTAAACGGTAATGATTTGCATTTTTGAGCCTTTTTATCCCTCCTTAAGAAAAAAGATGCCTCCTCTGTCTGCCTTCTGGAAGGCCTGTGCAGGGCTGTGAATTGCTCGTTAACACTCACCCTGGCGCCCAGCCAGCTCAAGGCCTCCGCCCGTCACCTGCACTGATCCGAGCACAGGGAAGGGACAGGGCATGCAGCACGCCCACAGCTGCCCCTGGCTGTGTTCCTGGCCCTGAGAGCAGGTCCAGTTCTTGGGGACACGGGCCAAGGTGCACCCCAGGGCCCTTCCTTTCAGCACACGCCCCAGCTCTCTCCTGGTTGTCTCCCTAGTTCCGTTGCTCCCTGTCTGCCGCATCCAATTTTCCTTGTTGTATTTTTCATAAGCGTGAGGCTCAGAAGCCCCGTCCTCCTCCCTGGTGTGTTTGGCAAGAAGCAGATTTCCGGAGTGGAGTGGGTCTGCTTTGGGACTTGGGCTGCCATTGGTGGGGTAGGGGCAGGGCCTGTCCTCTCCTCCTGCCTCGGCTCCAAGCAGGTGAAGGAGGGAGGCTCAGGGGCGTCCTGGGCACGCTGCCCGCCACTTCTCCAGGCCTATCAGCCACCTCAGGCCCTACAAGGAGCCTCACCTGACCTGTCCCTCTCACTCTGGGCCTCTGTCACCTGCCATGGATCAACTAGAAACTTCCAGAATCGGTGCAAGGGAGGAACCCTTACTTGGCCTTTAGAGCCCCCAGCTTTTTGGGGTAAAACCCGACTCCTGCTTCAGCCCACCCTCCACTTTACAGAAGGGGAAACTGAGGCTGTGGATTTACAAGACATGCTTTCCCTCTACCTCTCTGGAGACCTTTCCTGACCTCTCCTCACTTTCTGCTCCTGGTGGGCCTCCCTGGACCCCTAGAGGAAGGAGGAAGAGGGAGGGAGAAGGGGCACAAGGCAGGCATGGGCCTTGGGCTCTGGGTGGGGAAGCCCAGGCCCCCGCCACCCAGCCACTGCTGTCCCCTCTCCTGCCAGCGTCACTCAGAGCCAGAAGGGACCACTGCCCCACCTCCTGCCCCCAAACCTGGCCTTATGGCCCTGGGTGGAGAGGCCCTCTAGTCAGCCACGAGGATGCCATGTTCCCGTGGAGGTGGCCCAGGAAGCTGGAGCCAATTTAGAGAAGATGGAGGTTTCCTCCGGGAGGCCGCAGGAAAAGGGAAGGAGAAAAGGGAAGAAAAGAAGCTTTTGATGCACATCATGTCTGCGGAATTGAGTATGACTAATTAATAGATTTTATTCTTAGTAATCTCTTAAGCATTCCATACGTTGGGCCCCACGCCTGAGCTGAGCTTAGAAGAGGCCTCATTCGCAAAATGCAAATGACTCGCCTGGCCCGGCAGCCTCCTCTCCTGCTTCCCCTTTTCTCCCCCCGCAACCCCCCCACTTTTTTTTTTTTTTTTTTTAGGGGAAATTTAAAGGAAAATTGCCATGTAATAGAAAAGAGATTCTAATCACTACATCTAATTACCACGAAGGGTAAACCGCTTAACCAAAGAAGGGTCATGGGCTCTTTTTTTTTTTTTTTAAACTTAAAACCTGCTGTAAATGCCACAGAAAACACTCGTCGATGCTGAGGCCAGCGAGGTTGTTCTGGCTAGTTAGAGGCTGCAAGGGTCTGGTCGGCCGCCCACGGAAGGGGCATTCTAGACAGCAGCAGTAGGTAGCCTGGGCCCCGGGCTTGTCTCCACGAGCCCTGTGTCCTCACGCGCTGCTGGGGGCTGGGGGAGGCTGGGCAGCCCTGCAGCATCTCTCTCCTTATGAGGGCACTCAGAGCAGTTGGACCAGGAGGGGACAGGGGCTCAGCATGGACCTGACTTCAGGCCCGCTCCTTGGCTTAGGGGGCTGTGAGGCAGCACACATTCGGGGGCTCGCTCTCAGAAAGGACTCTGGGAGGATGTCTGATGCCGAGCGGAGGAAAATTGAGAGCAGACCCCAGGGCCTGGATGGTGAGTCTCCACCATCCTCAGCACCTACAGGGCAGGAGGACGTCTGCAGCGAGCCCTCGGTGAACCCCGTGTCTGAGCCCCCGGGGAGCAGGAGACCCCAGTGACCTCACCACAGGTGGGCCTGGCCTGCTCTGTTGTAGGAAAGGAAGCTGATCACCCAGGCCTGCTTGCCTTTCTGACCTCACCGGCTAACTCTAGGCTCACCTGCTGTCCCCCAAATACTTTCCTAACCTCTAAGGGGATGATTTGACCTCCTCTTGGTGTGTTCGAGAGGAAAGGGGAGTAAGATTGGGGACCCAAGCATGTTGGCAGCGGGGACTCGGCCGTGAGGAGGCCGGGGCCTGGGACATTGGTAGAAGGCATGGGTGGTGCCGTGAGGGAGGGGACCTCACATCTGAAACAGCAGGGACCTCGGGCTTCTGTCCCTTCCCCCTCTTCCTGAGCCAATGCCCCACGTCCTTCCATACCCTCTCTACTCCTCCCCGAGCTGCCAGAACTGGCCTGTGTCAGAGGCACTTGAAGCCAAAGGGAGGGCAACCTTCACACAGACATGAAATTAAGGCTTGGAAAAATCTCTCTCCTGATCTCATTGTATGAGAAAATGATTCAAATGGACCAAAGGGGAGGGGAAAGACTTAGTTTCGAGTCGAGTGTGTCCAGGCCCTGCGCCTCTTCCTGGGGCTGGGGAGCCAGCCTCCCTGTCTTGGGGCGAGACCCTCCCTCTGGCCTGGTGGGAGAGGGCCACGCCTCCCCTCCACCCTGCTCACACAGCTCTCATGGCCATTCCTTTCAACCCCTGCCTCTTCCCTGAAGGGACCAGTCACATCTTTACATGACCAGTGAGTGGCTGGTCCCCAGGCCTGTCCGGACACCTTCTCGACCTCCCCTGCCCTCAGGCCAGTGTCTCCCGTCTGACGTGGCTCTTCCCTGACACAGCGCCAGGGCGCACGTTGACAGGTGGTGGCCCAAGCTCCCCAAGGGCCGGGGCGTGGGAGACCACAGAACCCTGGGCACCACGCCTCCCTTCTCTCCAACTTTGCTGGCATCTTTTCATTATCATTTCAATCTCATGGCTCACCAGACCACACTGCCCGCTGATAAATGATGGCAACCCAGTTCTGGGGTGGGCTAGGAAATAAAACCTGAATTCTTCCGAGGGCCCTGGTCAGTACCTTTTGGAGCTGGTATTTCTGGAGGTCTGGTCTTCCCTCTCTAGAGCAGAGTGCCAGGGGTGGGTGCGGCCGATTGCTCTGTGTTCGGGGGGCTGCTGTCTCCCAGGGCTCTTCGGAGAATGTTCATGTCTTTTTCTGGGCTTTGTTTGAGCAGCCATGGAAACCATTAGGTCTAATCAGCTGGATTAAAAAAAAAAAAAAGTCCCTGTGCCAATTACCTGTCCCAGGAGGAAGCATATGGCACAAAGGAAAGAGAAAGTTGCTGTCGAGGTGACTGCGTCTGTGTGTCGGGGTGGGTGGACAGTGGGGAGAGAGACGAGGACACTGGCCATCAAAGAACGCTTTTGTCTGTACCAGAAAAGAGCGCGGCCCAGGTCTCGCCAACCTGAGATAGGGTTGAACCGCGGGTGCCCCTTGCCCGGGGTCTCCCTGGCCACCCAACCAGGATGGATACACCTCCACCTTTAGGAACAGCATTGTCCCCCCACCCCACTCCCACCCCCAACACGCTTTGTCTACTTACTCAATGATTTCTAGGAAAGAGCAACATTTTCGTGACTCTATTGTCTCAGGAAACTGTACGAACTGACCCAAGAAGTAGTAAGGACCGTAAGTGGGGCTCTATCTACCCATCCGTACTGAGAGACACGACAGAGAGATGGGCAGGTAGATAGACGCACGTCCGCGTGGCTGGGAAGCCACAGCTCCCCCGGGGGCCGTCCACGGAGCGTGGTGCACGGAACTGAAGAGGGCTTCGGTATAGGAAAAAGAAAGTTTGCTTTTTAATTGACTACACCATTGTTCAGAGAATGCAGTGAAAGACGTGAACTTTCTGCAAATCTGTAAGGGAAATGGTACGGAAAGAACCAGGGAAGAGGTTTCAGGACAATATCTCCGTAGCAAAGAGATCTTTTCTTCCCCCTCTCCTTTGTGAGGAGCCTGAAAACCTTCCGTCATGTCGTTGTCACCCGCGAGCAGCCGGCAGCGAGAGCTGTGTGGGGGCTTTGCGTGTTGGCTGTTCCCTCTGACGGTTCTTTTGTGACGGCCTTGAACAGAGCATGAGGCGTACACAGACGCTGTACAGGTAGTACTTTCCAGTTCAGGAAAAAAACAAAAAACCAAAAAACCCTGACCCAACCCTTCCTGCAATATTATTTTTAGTCCTTCCCTCTCCAACTGGCATAATTTGGTATAAATTATGTCTTCAGCAACGTCAAATCCCCCTCCTGCCTTCTATTCTTTAAAAAAAAAAAAGAGAGATCTTGTTTCTGCTGTCGTGTTCTACAAAAGTGTCCACCCTTCCCAAACTTTGCTTTCTGCTAGGAAAGTCATGGAATTCCTTCTCCTTGCTCTATGGGATGGCAGCGGGCCGGGCGGAGCCGTGGCCAGGCCAGGAGGCGGCGGGAGCTGGGGCGGCGGCGGCCGGCGCGGCTGGCATCATGTGTAGGTGTACTCTACGTCGGGGATGCCGCCTTCCCGGTAGCCCCGGGTGGTGCCGTAGCCGATGGTGTGCGTGGCTTTGCAGAGGCTGCTGCCGTTGGAGGGGAAGATGGTGTGGACCACGTACTCCTCTTTGGCGCGGTAAGGGTTAATGGGCAACATCTGTAGGCCAGGGCCGCGGATTTCCAGGATGGAGTTATCCTTCTTGGTCCCGGACTCCATATAGTCGTCCTTTTTTCGGCTGCCCCGATTGTAGGCCCGGTCCCGGGTCAGCAGCTCCCCGGCCCGGTGCACGTACCAGCAGATGGCCCCCAGGACCAGGAAGAGGAAGACGAGGGCGACGGCCCCGCCGATGATGCCCGCCAGGGGCAGGCCCACCATGGGGTCTGCGTTCTGTTCCTGGTTGAGTGTGGTGGTGGGGCTGTAGCTGTCTGCTGTCTCGGCCTTGGCGCACACCGGCGTCTCGTCGGCCACGTAGGCGTTGCCGGTCTCCATGGTGACCAGGCAGATGACATAGGTGGACTTGGGCTCCAGCGCCGTCAGCAGGTACTCCGTCTTGTCCCCTTGCACCAGGGTCTCCGTGATGGAGCCCACGGCGGGGCTGTGGCCCAGGCGTAGCCAGCTGAGCCGGAAGGAGGAGGCGGGGAGCGTGGCCTTCCACGTGATGCGGATGGAGTCTGCCGTCAGGGGCTTCACGTGGATGACCAGGGTCTTGGCGCCCTCGCCCGTGGCCACAGGGTAGTCAAGGCTGGAGTCGGGGAGGCGCAGCCCTGGCCTCTTGGCCTTGAGAGTGAAGAGGGAGCCCTGGGGTGTGGTGGCCGAGGCGCGGTCGCTGGCCGTGGTCTTGGCAGCCGCGTTGGCCGCGCCTCCCTGGGGCCCCGTCTCGAAGCACTCGTCCATCTCGCTGGTGATGTCCTTGATGGCCATGCCCCGGACCTTCTCGGGGCCCTGGCACATGAGGCCCCGCACGTTGACCACGGCCGCCCGCGCCTTCACCCAGTCCCGCAGCCACAGGAGGTTACAGCCGCAGAACCAGGGGTTGTTCCGCAGCAGCAGCTGGGCCAGGCTCTCCAGGTCGTCGAAGAGGCCGCGGGGCAGCGTGGTGAGGTTGTTGTTGGACAGGTCCAGGCGCTCAAGTTGGCGCATCTTGGCCAGCGCGTTGGAGGGGATGTGGCTGATGGCGTTGTCCTGCAGGTACAGCTTCTGCAGGTGCGCGCTGGGCAGGCTGAGCGGCGGGGCGGCCAGGGAGTTGCGCACCAGCGACAGCTCGGTGAGGTTCTGCAGGCGGCTGAACGTGTCGTCGGCGATGCGCTGGTTGGCCAGCAGGTTGCCGTCGAGCACCAGGCGCCGGAGGCTGTGGAGGCCCTTGAAGGCGTGCAGCGGGATGGTGGAGATCCGGTTGTCGTCCAGCCGCAGCTCCTCCAGCGTGCGGGGCAGCCCCGAGGGGATGCTGCTCAGGTGGTTCCGGCTCAGGAACAGCAGCTTGAGCCGCTTGCTGTCGGCGAAGGCGTCCTCCTCGATGCTGACGGTGGACACGGAGTTGTCATCCAGGTGCAGCTTCTCCAGCAGCGGGAGGCGGGCCAGCGAGTCCCGGGCGATGGCGCGCACGTTGTTGTCCTGCAGGTGCAGCTCCCGCAGCGAGCGCGGCAGGTTGATGGGGAACTCGTCCAGGTCGTTCTCGTACAGGTAGATGACCTGCACGCTGACCTTGGTCTTGAGGTCCTGGGGGATGCCGGCGTTGTTGATCTGGTTGTTCTGCAGGTAGAGGGTGGTGGCATCGTCGGGGATGTCGGTGGGGACGGAGGTGAGGCCCCGGTCGTTGCAGTAGATGAAGCCGTTGTCACAGCGGCACACAGAGGGGCAGGTGGTGCTGTCGATGACCTCCGTCAGGAAGGCGATGAGCCCGTAGCAGAGGAAAAGCCAGTCCCGCAGGTCCATGGTGGCCGTGGTCATCACGACGGTGGCCGTGACGGTGGCAGCGGGTGTGGTGGTGGCCGTGGCGGTGGGTGGTGCCACCACCATGGTGGATGGCTGGGGGAGCCAGGCCCAGCCTGATCCGCCTCAACACCTGCAGGGAGCACAAGACACGTACGGTGAGAGTGAGTCCCGGCGCCCACCCGCCTGCCGCGGCGGGGGTCACCGCGGGGGTCGCTGCCGGACAGAGGTCGTCTCCAGGCACTCGCCCTGCGACCCTTCCTGGGCCAGCCTCACGTCCCGGGTGATCCCTCGGGCCAGGGTTAGATACTAACGACATCTGGCCAACGTGAAATCCCATCTGGGGCAAGGATGTCTGGGAATTACGCGGCCACAGCCTCAGTCCACCCGGGCGCTGATGTCCAGCCGCGGGCGAGGTTAATTTAGTGAGAACCGCTCCGAGGTGTCTGTTTCTTCTTTGGAGGCTTCACACTAAGCCAGTCTTTATGGCTAATGCTAAAAGTGGCTGGTCAATGTTGATGGGATGGATTTAAGTTGTGTTTTATGGATGTGGAACCTGCATTTCTCACTGGAACGGAAACTCGCATCCCTATCTGGCTCATTCCCAAGGTCTGAGGGAGACACTCGTTTCCGTGAGGCCTGTGAGCTCACGGGGGTGGGAGGAATGTCAGTGGAACCCGCAGAAAAGAGGCCGCCGGATCGCCACTGGTGAGCAGTGGAGAGCAAGGAGCTTCATTGTCTGGTTTTAAAACATGTCCCATTTGTCACTCACAGAGTTTTACAGAGAGAAGAACGAGGTGTGAACGAGATCACTTTCTTGTGTATTTACAGGAAACCCTTTTTATCCGAGGTGCCCTCCCTAGCTCCTTGTCCCGTGTTGTGTGGGAAATCAGTCCCCACCTTACCCCCTTCCCCAGTCACAAAACTTGCAGCTGTTTGGAAAAGAAAGATTTTTTTATCTGTTTTCTTGCATTTGAAGAAATGACAGAAATAAAAGGGGGGAGGGGTCCATGCCGAGGGAATCAGCAGCAAGGTATAATTTCAGTTTTCACAAATGGAAAAATTGCAGCCTAGATTTTTCTCCTATTGTTTTGCTGTTCATAGTGGTAAAAAAATCAATTAAAGAGAAATGATCTTTCATTTCTCAGTTGGGGAGGTGTCTTCATGCCGCCGGCCAAGGTCTGCCACGTAACTCTAAGCTCATGAAGGCTTTTCAGTGATGGGACGCAGTCATGGCCTCCTGCGTCTGAGCCGAGGCCCCAGCCTGAATCCGGCCCAGCCTGGCGTTCAGAGCAGAATCAGGACCTGGTCACCAAACGAGTCAGAGGGGACCTCACTCCCATGCCCCGGGGACTGAATGTCTCCATTTCTCAACCAGTGTCAAACCTTCTCCCTTGCCTGTCCCTCTGTATCCCGGAACCGCTCCTCTTCATCTAGCAAACTGCTCTTCACATAACCCCTCCTCCCCTAGGTCTCCCACCCACCCATCCATCCATCCATCCATCCGTCCATCCTCCTGCTTGTCTGTCTAGCGGTCCAGAAGATCTTTATGGAGCGCCCTGACACCTGGACATGCCCGTCTTCAGAGGACAGGATATAAACCCAGGCCCTGGGGGACCAACCAGCCGGGTCTCACCCAACCCCCTTTACAGACGCATACTCAGGAGGGTTGTGGAGCCTGGATATCCCATCTTAAGATGCTTAGGAGCAAAGATGCAGGGCTGGAGAAGCTTTGGGGGACAGGAAGGCCTAAGCCTGCTCAAAGGCTACCTTGCCTCACTCTCAGAGGTCAAGTCTGAGTCCCTCTGTCCAGGGCCCCAGCATCTGGCCGGAGGACACACACCTTCTTGGACCTGTCAGCTGCTGAGACCTGGCACATGGGATGCGGGTGGCCCCATCCCACTGGTGCCCTGAGTGGGGTGGGGCAGCCTTGCTAAGGCCAAAGCCAAGGCCGGCCACCCCATTCTCTGGCACAGACATCAGTTCCCGGTGCCCGCTCAGCTCATGGCCACAGTCCTCAGCCTCCAGAAGCCCTGGCATCATAATAGAGTCTAAATTGCACCTTTCAGAGATGCCTGATGGATAACCAAGAAGCAGTTGGGAGGCAGGGACCCAAGGCCTTTCCCTTCCCCTGTCTGCAGGCCTCATCCATCTTGGCTCGAGCCTGCCCTTGCCGCCCCTTCCCCAAGGCTGCAGTGCGGGACAGGGCCGGGGGGTGGGGAGGAAGAGAGCGTGCCTTCCCGGAGCAACCTTTAATTGCCCGGTGCCAGGTGGCCTTTTTATTCCTTTGCTGTGTGTTTGACGGTTTATGTGGCCATCAAATTAAACCCGGTAGATCGTCCGTCTTCCACGGGGTCACTTGCTGGGCGGATTCTGCAGACTTCAGCCTGATGGGAGTTATGACCTGCCGGCGCCATGATGGACAGCGGGATCCTTCCCTGGGGGCCAGGGAAGGGAGAAGGGAGGTGGCTCAGGCTGGATGGATCCAGACCCCCATTTGCCAAGGAGGGACCCGGGCCATCATTCTTGGCGCTCTCCCTCAGTCACTAGCTCCTGCCGTCTTCTAGGACAGAGAAACCTGGCTTCGCATCCTGCCTGTGCCACCTCCAGGCTCCCGACAGGGGCTCCTTGCCGACTGCTGTGATGCTGGGTCCCTTCCTCCTTCCCCTGTGCTTCCTCAGCCCCATGCCCCAGGCTATGGTGGAAACCCTGGTCCTACAGCTGGGCCCTCCCTGGTCCTACAGCTGGGCCCTCCCTGCTGGGTCCTACAGCTGGGCCCTCCCTGGTCCTACAGCTGGGCCTTCCCTGCTGGGTCCTACAGCTGGGCCCTCCCTGGTCCTACAGCTGGGCCTTCCCTGCTGGGTCCTACAGCTGGGCCCTCCCTGGCTGCTCCAGCCTCTCTCTCCAGGGGGGCTGTCCAGGCCCAGGGAGGGGGTGTGAGTGGCCAGAGCCCACGGCTCAGCTCTCGCCTGGGTCCCGCTGGCACTCTGGGTTGTAGCCACCCCCCCACCCCCCGCCAACAGTTCCTACAGGCCCTGACCTCCCTTGTGCTGCCCCTGGGCCTTTGTTCAGCGCTGTTCCTGATCCTCTGACACCAACACACCCTCCCCCGCTCCTGCCTTGCCAGGCCAGCTTCTGCTCCTCTGAGACCTCAGCTTAGCGTCCCCTCTGGGAAGCTTTCCCTGACCTGCTGCAAAGCAGGCCCCATGTGGACTTTTCTCACCACCGCTTCACTGGTGGGAGACGTTTTTCTGCTCGCTGGATGGCGGCGCATCCCTACTGGAGACCCCCAGCCTGGTGTCTCCCCACATCCCAACAAGCTGGGGCTGCCAGAGGCCCAGGGACTTCTGGGGGCTCCCCTTGGGAGGTGGGAGGTTGGATGGAGGGCAACACGCAGGGGGCAGCTGCAGGACGTGAGGCCCAGCATAGACCCTGGCATGCCGGCTGGGAGCTGGTGGCTGCTGCTGTAGGCTCCCGGGGCACAGTGAGCCATGAGCACCCCACGGGGCCCGAGCATGTTTCTGGAAGGAGCTGGAGGTCCCAGGCAGCAGAGGGAAGGCAGGGCAGGCCTCCTCCTGCCCCCAAACCCTGGTCTTCCTTCCTGTTCATCAGTTGAAGGCAGCTTGCATGCGGGTGCCCTGACGCTGGGTCCCCCGAAGTGCCGGGCACGGTCTCAGCCCCCCACTTTGGGAACCCGAGAATTCCAGGTGGTGCTCACCCCAAGAAGGAGGCATATGAACTAGAAGCAGGGAGGGGACAACACAGCTAGGTTTGAATCCCGCCTCACCAGTCCCTGACCGGTGTGACCGGCCGCGACCTGTCTCTGGGCCTCCGCTTCCTCATCTGCAACATCCTGCTGGGAGGACAACAGCAGAGGGATTGTGCAAAGAACCTAGCACAGGACCGAGTGGTTTTAGAAAGAAGGGCTGCTTCACCCTGTCCCGGGTAGGGACCCTGAAGTGCTCCTATGATCCTCTCCGGGCAACTAACTGCCCACCTGTCTTGGCAGGGCTCCCCAAACAGCTAAGCCAGGGAGCCCCTCGCCCTCCCCTTTCCTATGCCCCCCCCCAGGTCCTTCCCAGAAGAGCAAGGCCTGAGGCAGGGGCAGGGTAGGAAGGGCAGGCTGGGGACAGAAGCAGTTCCTCAGCCCAGAAGGGGTAAGGCAGGAGACCCTGGCCCCAAAAGGAGCTTCACCAAGACAGGATCATTCCATACCCGTGATGAGTCCTAAATTAAACTTTTGTTTAAATTAATGAGGGGCCCCCACTTTCTTCCCCACCAGCCAGCGCTACCCTTCCAGCTTAACTCTAAGCAGTACCATAGGAGGAGGGCCATAAGGCGGGGGGGGGCTGGCAGAGCTCCCCACCCCACCTCTCCCCCCACCCCCACCTCCAGGAAGTCCTCCATCCCCACCCCTCTAAGACCAGTAGCCCGGGGGCCCGCCTGGGCTCAGTCCAACATCTCCATCTACCTGAGGGGGGTCTTGGGTCTCAGGCCTTCCTCTGTAAGATGGCACTACTAGTGATCCACCTCCCCCGGTCTTGGGAGGGTAAGCGATGGCTGTTTTCAGGCCTGAGCAGAGAGCCTGCACAGAGTGCCCTACACAGCAGGGGACCATGCCTGTCTTAGCGGGAGGCAGTGCCCCCCCCCCACCGGGCAGATCCAGATGGGAACTGTGAGCTGGAACTTCTGGGGAATGGGCCTTTTCCAAGCCCTTGTTCAGACCCAGGCGGGTCTAAGCCCACGCATCTAAGGCAGCCCCTTCGGGCAGGGGGTCGTCTGCCATGACCCTCCAGGCCCTTCCGAGCTGAGGGACTGTCCCAGTTCTCATCCACAGGTGCCATTGAGAATTTGTAGAAAAAGGGGGAGCGGGGTGGGGTGGGGGCCAGGGGGTGGTGGTAGGGGATTCTTTTAAAACCTAAAGTTAATTATTTTCCTAATTTCATGCTGCATGCATTATGCATCAGCTGCTATCACTGGTCGTAATTGCAGACAGGTATGCAAATCCACTAAAAATGTACCTCGAGTTCCCCTCGCTGCGCTGCGTAGGCCGACTGGGCGGTGCCGGGCGGCAGGATGTCCTGAACTTCAGAGAATGCAAATCCCTTTAAAAAAACAAGACTTTAAAACTGTGTCTTAGGAGGTTAATTATATTGATAACAGTGTTCGATATTAAACTATTCAAGGCCGGGAGGGGATGGGGGGATGAAAGGAGACACGTGTAATTTTGTTTTTCCCTCTCTCCCCACATTATTTAATAAGATATCCCTATTCCTGATATTTCTGTCTGTCTGCGCGCATTTTTAGTCAGGCTGCCTAGACGAAGGCTTTATTCCTTCGGGGAAGGAAAAAGGAAAGGGCAGGGGAGTTTCAGAAGCTAGAAGAGGGGCTTGCCGTCTTTTTTGGGGGGAGGAGGGAAACAGAAGGAAGGAACAGAAGGGGCAGTAGGGAGGGGACCCCAGGGTTTGTAGGGTCAGTGCTGCTGGCCTTCCCAGCAGCCTGCAGGATCCAGGCAGCCAGGGGCCAAGAGAGAGGAGCAGGGTGACCGGGAGAGACTAGGTATAGTGATGTTTATTGATCATGAAACAGAGGCTGGGAGCTGGCTGGGCGTGCCCCCACCAACCCTGGGAGCTGTGTGGCATCTCCCACACGCAGGCCCTGCTTCTGGAGAGATCCCCTTCTTTATTTATCCTGAGTTGATTGTCCAAACATTCCCACCAGAATGTAAATTCCTCTAAACCAAGATACGTTCTGTCGGGTTCACCAGCCTAGCCCAGAGCCTGGCAGGGGAGGGTTCATAAGCATCTGGTGAATGAATGAATGAGTCAATGAGTGAGTGAATGAATGAGTGAACGAAGACGCCAAGAGGAAGGCCAACGCAATCTGAAACCTAGAAACAGGCGGTGGGAGAGAAGAGGGAGGCTGGCCCCACTTCGGCCCTAGCCCTGGAGGGGATAACCACCCAGGCACCCTCGGCCCAGCAGCCCAGAGAGGAAGAGGGACTGACTGGTCTGAACTGTGCCACCGGCGGTGGAGGAGCCAGACACAGACCCAGGCCTTGGACTCGCTGTCCAGTGCTCTTCCCTGCACTCTCAGCTGCCCAGGGGGCCCAGCTCAGCCCCAGAGGGAGAAACTTGGGGAAGACATCTGGCTGCCCCCACCCCCCGCTCATCTCTGATGGGGGAGGCTGGCCTGGCACCGCCTGACCATAGCTCTACCTTCAGGTCAGCCTCATGTTCTGGGAGGCCCCCTCCCTCCCACCACACAGAGACGCACAAGGGTGAACCCCCTCCAACCAGGACTCTGGAATCGGGGCGTCTGCTTTTCCCAGGGGAGGAAAAACTGAGGCCCAGAGAGCAGAAGGGATTGGTCCAGCAGCCACAGACACTCCTCCCCCACGCTCACCTTCTCTGACCATGGCCCTGATCTCAAACCCTTCCGCAGAGGACTGGCACAGGGAGGGTGATGGTGTCCAACTCACACAGGGATTCATGGGGGCTGCCTCCCCCCACAAGCAGGTCTGCAGACCCCTCCAGCCAGATGGGGGGTTGCCCATTAGTGGCAATAGCTGGCCAGGGAGCGCCCGTGCCAGGCTGGGCCCTCCTGGACCTCCCCGCCTCTCCAGCTGGCCTGTGCACCCAGCGCACAAAGAAGGGGAGCGCGTTCAGGGAGGGAAAGGGATGTGCCCAAGGTCACACTGCTCATAACAGGAGGTACAGGGCACCACCCCATGCCTGCCTGGCCCCCCAGTTTGGTTCTCTTTGCTTTTCTGCCTCGGGATGAAAGGACACTCCAAAGCTCACCATAGGCAGAGCCCCGCGCTGACCAGACTCTCCATAAATATTAGGGATGCAGGCCTGGGGAGCAGCTGTGGGCCCCAGGAATTGCCCCCCAACCCCTCCTCGGGGCTGGGAGATGAGCAGGGGCAAGTGATGGGACAGTGGGAGAGCCCGTGGTAGGGATGAGGGAGGGGAAGCCAGGTGGACAGGGGCAAGCGCAGACTCCCTGCGATGGTGACGCCCATCCGCCCCGCTGCCGGGCTGGCGTGCCTTCATAATAAATAACAGCAAATAGCCGATCCGCAGGGCATCCTTCATGCCGGTGGCTAATAACACGGCTATTAATGCCCCCGCAGACGGCGTGCGCGTCGCGCGGCACTGACGAATGTCCGGGCCCTGGCGCAGTCATAAATCAGCCCCTCTCCTGGGGAAGCGTGCAGAGAAGTGTCATTTTCCATCTTGGTAATGAATTGGGGCTTCCCTGCCCTGCCCTGGGCGCCGCTGCTGGAAGTAGCCTGGAATTTGTGTTTGAGGAGGCACGAGCCTTCCCTCTGGGCCTCTGGGGAGCCGGGAAGAGTGGGGCCACCCCCCTGCCCCCCAGGCAGGACCCAGCTCTACACCTGCCCCACCCTGGCCGTTCTGCTGCTGGAGTGAAGATGAGGGGCGCTCGGGCCTGCTGTGTGCCCATCCCAGGGCCCCCAGCAAGCCACTCTCCCCAGCAGCAGGGCTGAGCTGGAAGCCAGAGCAGTGATGCCTGAGGACCAGCGGGCGCAAGGTCTTGGGTAGTGGCTTTGGCCCAACCCTGCCCTGGGTCCTCCCAGCCAAGTGGGAGGGCAGCAGGTATCCTGGCCAGTGTCACCGAAGGTCCTGCCTCCCCCAAGGCCTCACGACTGCCCACTTTGGGCAGAACTCAGAGGGGCTCAAAGTAAGACACCAATCCCATCCCCCCAGCCCCCCACCCCCCCCCTACTGGAGCAGCAAGATCCCCACAGTGGAGCCTTGGTTTACTCCAGAAAAGCCTTGTACCCACCCACCTGGGGGTACAGCATGCTGCCAGGGAGCAGAAGACCCCTCCCCTGGCAAGCAGAAACTGCTCGTTGCCTGATGGTCTGTATGGGGCTGTGGCGCAGAGCTGCAGACCTGGGGAGCTCTGATGCCCCAATGCAACCCAGCTGGAAAGAGAGCAGGGCCCAGCCCTCTCAGGCAAGAGGAGCCACTGGGCCTTCCTGGGCCACCCGCAGCACCTCTGCTGCCTTACCTCCTGAGCTGCAGCCCCGGAGCCTGCTGGGCCTGGCTGGGATCTCTGTTCTGGATGCTTCCCGTTGAGGTGGGCCTGGACACACTCACAAGCCGACCCTGAGGCCCTGGCACTCAGGTGCAGGCCGCAGGGCTGGGGTGCTGCGTGGAGCTAGGGGCGCCCCGGGGAGTGGGGAGGACGCCCCGCGCTCTGCTCTGCGGGGCCCCTCGCGCTCAGACGTGGCTGCGGGCCCAGGGTAGCACACTCTGTCCCCTGGGCTCCAGGAGCCGCTGGCCTCTCCCCCCGGAGCGAGGGGCGTGCATGGGGGGCCTGCCGAGGCCCCCCCTGCAGCCCCGGGACTCCTGTGCGCAGCCCGAGGGGGTTCTGGGCCCCTGCTCCCCAGGCATGCCCTAGAGCCCGGTGTCCATCCTGCCGAGGTGGCCTCTCGCTGTCCTCTTTCAACTTTTGCCCTTTTGTCTGTCGGCCTCCCCACCTCCTCTGAAAGGCTTCTGCGTGGCTTTTACCCCCTTTTCTTCACCAAGTTTTTTTTTTTTTTTTTTAATCCCTTTAAGTCACTTGGCAGAATGGGCTCCGGTGCTGAGATCGTTCTTGCGTGACAAAGCTGGGAGGGAGCCACTCTCCAAAGACTCGGTATTCCTGCCACTCAGGCTGCGTCTCCGGGGGGCCGGCGGGGGTCCATTACCCCGCTGAGGAGTTCAGATGTTCACCGCGGGGCTGGAGCTGTGGACACGCGCCGCTGAGCCGTCAGGCCCCGCATGCCTCTCTTTGGAAGGATGTTGGGAGGGGGGCGCTCGGCCCTGCTTGGCTTCTGTTCGCCGCTGAGGTTTCCTTGCTGGGGAGGCGGGGGGAGGGGCGAGTTATTCCTGCTTCAGCCCCTGGTCTTGTCTGTCCAAAAAGGAGTCCTGCTCACCCACTCCCTGTCTCCTCAACCTGCCAAAAAACAATACAAGCGATTAAGCCTGGGGAAATCAGAAGCCATGCAGGGGCGGGCAGCCTGGGCCGCGGCCCCCTCTCCTCCCATCCCTCTGGACCCCCGCATTCTCGAAGCATTCTGGAACATCGAACATCGCTCGGGATGGGGCGGGAGGGGGCGGGGAGGACTCCCCATCATCTCAAATCCAGACAACAAACGGGGGGCCGTGCAGAGCACCCTCCTCAAAGCTCCCCGGTTTCCTTTGGCTGGGGGCGGAGGGACTGGAAAGAGAAGCGAAGTTCTGAGGGCTCCTGGCCACGCAGGGGCTGCCTGCCCGACCCAGCACTGGCTCCGCTTCCCCCAGCACCTGCTCCTCTCGCAAGATGTCATTCAAAGAATCCAACTGGGCCACTGCGGCCTCGGCTTCCAGAAGCAGCACTGCCTTTCCTCGCCATGGGAAGCAGGAGCAGCGGGGAAGCAGGGAAGTTGGGTCTCAGAGTCCCCGGCCTCCCTCCTGCAGCCGCCCCACTTCCTAGGCCTGGGGTCAGGGCTCCACGCCCCCCAGTGCCCTCGGAGGCCATCCTCCCCTTCCACAGAGACCTGGGGGGGTAGGGCTGGCTGGGCCTCAGAATCCAAAACAAAACCGAGCCCTCCGGATTGCCGCTCATTAGCGTGGCATGCTGAAGCCCTGCGGTGCCCCGGTGTCCGTATTCCCCCTGCAGGAGCCCCTCTTTGGAAAAGAGCTTTTATTACACATCTGAGAGTGTTAGCTCTGGTTTGAAATCGGATCCAGATGGGCTCAGCTGCATCTGGGCACACGCCTTTGTCGGCCGAAGGTGGCTGATTTGAGAAATGCTTGTTGTCTGGGACTGTTACAAATAAAAACAAGGATCTTAAGGGGTGCGTGTTTTCGTGAGCCCAGAGCCCGGACTGGGGCCGAGTGCACTGCCCCCCAGACGCCCGGCCTGGTGGGGTGCACAGGGGATGAGGGGTAGAGTGCAGGCAGAGGCTGACGGGGCTGACCAGGTACACGGGGGAGTCGTGTGGGGGGAGTCTTGGGACACGCCTCCCCAGGAGGAAGGGGGTCCAAGAAGAAGCCAGCCCCATGGGTCCCGCATGGCCAGGGGGCTGCTGCTAGCCGAGGTGCGAACCAGGACACGGGGTGCGGCTCCTCCAAGGGTGGGGGGCTGTTGGGCAGGAGGGGAGGCCAGGACCGTCCCTGCACGAGGGGCGACTACCGGGCTGTGGCACGGGTTCTTACTGCTACTACCCCCCCGCGTGATTTCATCCAATTAGAAAGCGTAATTTCTCTGTGAAAGGAAGAGATGGAAACAGTCCAGTGAGGTCATCTGCCTCCCTGCCAGGCAGGGTGGGGAAACTGTTTTGTACCCGCCGAGGGTGGGAGCGGAGGGGGCGGGGCCCCCGTGTTTTGGGAGGATGGTAGCCGTGTCCTCGGAGCCCAGAGGCTCCAGCCGGCCAGGGCTGCTGATCCCCCACGACAGAAAGAAACTGCCAAAGAACTGCTAAGAACCGCTTTTGAAGTTATGAATCGAGGAGGGTGGTTTCACCCCCGCCAACACTGGGCCCTTTTCCCAGTCTTCAGGATAAAGGCGAGGCTCCTAGGCAGCCTCTGGAGCCCCTGCGGGTCCATCGGTCCATTGGGAGTCCCCAGAATGCCCAAGCAGGGCTTGCTCCAGGCCTTTCCCCCACACCATCCCCACTCCTGCAAGAGTCCTCCCAGCATCACCCCTCCACTCCTGCATCGGGCCGCCCTCCTCCTTGGAGGGCCGTGGTCCCATAAACCCACAGTGTCCTGAAAGGAGCGGTCTCCCTGCCCCCAGGAAGGGACTACCTCTGCTTCCCCAAGTCAGATCCCCCACTGGCTCAGCACCTTGTATACAGTAGAGGCTTCACAGATCCACCCTGTGACCTCCCCACTCTCCATTCTCATTTAGAAAAATGGGGTCTGAGCAAGGCCCTTGGTGGGGCCGTCCAACTTCGTCCGTCTTGGGTCGGCCTGGCTGGCTGTGTCTGGGAGGGGAGAGCTCCTCCCTCTTGTGGGTACGTCGTGGCGACTGCTGGAAGCCACCCTTGCTCCCCGACCCAAACAGGCCCAGGAATAAATACATCAATGTGCCATCCTGCGAATGTATCTCCCGTCCCCAGTGGGTGCGCGAAGGGATCGAGAAGCCCAGGCCGTGCAGTGAGTGCGGCATGCGGACCTTCTAGTGGTCGGATGCAGCGAGGACAAAATGAATCTGTGCGGTCCAAGGGTTCTGTCCCAGTGAGCCCCACTCACAGGCCGGCTCGTAGATACACCCACTACAGGACATTCTGCGCCCGCCGCCCCTTGCCGCGGCCTTCCCTGCCGACAGGCTCCAGGTCTCGGCTCTGCCAAAGGGACCATTTTTTGGGTCAACATAATAAAAGCTTGCATTCATAAGTACTTGAGATGCTTACAGTCTTACTTTTTGTTATACATAATAGCATCATAACTGTATTAAAAGAAATCTGAAAGGGGGAAAGGGAGCCAAGTGCACGATCCCACATGTCTGTGCCACTCCACTTTGGCCGGATCAGCCCGCTCAGAGACACTGTCTGTGGGGAGACAAACCGCCTCTGCCTTTCCCAGGTCATTTCTGCTTTGCCATCTCCCTTGAGCCTGGGGACAGCCCAGGACAGCTGGCAGGGCAGGGAGGACCTTGACACTGAGAAGGGGGCGCTTGTCCAAGCTCGCACAACCCATATGACAGCCAGGGCCTTGACCTCTGGGCCAGTCCCCCTCTCTGCATGACACAGAGTCTCAGTGCAACAGAAACATGCCATCCACCAAACCCACAGTGGACCCTGCGCCTCCTGCCCTGAGGGAACTTGGGTTTTCCTGAGGCCCTCTTATGCAGTCATCCATCCGTCCATCCATCCATCCATCCATCCATGAGTCCCTCTCTCTCCCCAACTCTCCATCTATCTGCTTGTCTCTTTCCATCCATCCGTCCATCCATCCATCCATGCATCTGTCTCTGCTCCCTCCCTCCATCTCTCTATCCATCCATCTACCTGTCTGTCTGTCCATCCGTCCCTCCATCCCTCCGTCCATCCTTCCCTCTCACCCTCCATCCAGCAGACATGTACTGCATCCAGTCCTGCTCCTGGCACCATGCAAGATGTGGGATCCAGAGAGGAGCCCCTGTCCCCCAGGAGCCTGAAGTCCAGTGGGGAGGCCACTGATTTTCAGAGGGCCACAGTGTGAGACCCACACAGGGCCCTATGGGAGCAAAAAGCCCGCCTTGCCCAGCCTGGGAGGGTGCATCACTGGGAGCCTCATGGGGAAGGCAACACCGTGCTGTGGTTCTGGGGTTCCCCTGACTCCCATGTTGTGATAGTCACATGTGAACTCAGGGGCAAGCTAGAGAGGAGGCAGGTGTGGCTGGGTCTCCCCCAGCGACCTACCTGTCCTGTCCATCTTCTAGGCCCTGGCCCCACCTTTGGACTTCAGGGCTCCCCCCACTACCTCTGGCCCTGAAGTGGAAACACTCTCCAGCTTTGCAGTCCCTCGCTGCCCTGAGGATCAGTTCTCACCGACATTAATTCCTGTATCAGCAATTAGCCCTCCTGCTTCATTTCAACCTATGGCTCTTAGGGATGGATTATTATGTGTGTATCATTAATCAGATGCCTGGTACGTGCTGCTGGAAACCCAGGTGGGCTTTATGGCTGGTAACTTAGGTCGAGTGGTATTTTAAACGAACAACATGCCTGCTCTCCCCTTCCCGGGCAGAGCTGCCCTGTGGCACAGAGGGCAGAGTTTAGATCATCGCAAGCAGGTCAAAGCTGGCGCAAGCCAGGAGACCCGGGGTTTCTTTTATTTGGGACTTCCAGGCTGAGGTCAGCATCTGTATCCGACCTGTATGGATGAAAAGGCTCTTTGTGACTCAAACCCAGAGTTTGTTCTGTGGCTGCTGACTTCCTCCCACCAGGACGGCCGTCCACGGGGCCTGTTGCTCTTCCCCCACAGTGACTGCAGTGTGTGGGTCATTCCTCTCTTGTGGCCGCATGGACCTGGGAGCTGTCACGGCCGTGTCCCTCCCTCCAGGGGGCAGTGGGCTGTGGGCTGGGGCCACAGGGCGGGGAGAGCTTTTCCACGTGGGTGTATGGACTGTTCCCATAACAGAGACTTCACAGTAGGTGTGGGGCAGGAAGGGCACTTTAGGGAGAGGGAACAGCATATGCAAAGGCTCAGAGTGGGAGGGCTGGGTGGTGAAAAGGCTGGTGTCTCAAAGCTCTGAGTCAGTGGAGGGCAGTGATCTGAGCCAACGGGAGATGGGATTCTGCCTTGGAGGGAGTTCTGAATGTTCTGCTGAGGGCCCTGGTTTTCCTACCAAGGGCAGTGGGGAATCAGGGAATATATTAAGTCAGGGGGAAGCATGACTGGACATTCGTGGAGAACTGGAGGGTGCTGGGGTGCATGAGAGGGACCCAGTGAGAAGCTGGGACAGTGTCCCCAGGAACAGGGGTGGGGACCTGAGCTGGGGGTAGAGAACAGTGGGGTTCAGGGGAAAGGAAGGGCTAGGCAGTCTCCCTGAAGGCAGGCCTGGAGGCCCAGTGGGTTCCCGCCCCCGTCCGCTCCTTGCTAGAGGAGGGTGGACTGAAACAGCACCCCTCACAGCCCGCCTGTTGTGGGGCTCAGAGCCTGCCTGGGGGGGTGCGTCTGGGGGCCCTGGAGGGGGCAGGTACAGCAGAAGGTCTCTGCAGGGGGTGTGTACAGAGGTTCCAGCTCCTCCCTCTGCACTGAGAGATGGCCTACCCTGCCCCCTTCTCGCTCGCTCTGGCCCCCGGGCTTGGCACTGCAGCATGGCACCCCATCGCTGGTGAGAAGAGACGGAGGCGGGAGCTGCGTGCACAGCGCGAACCCCAAGCCTCCGCTCTGCTAATTAAACCGCTTCCTGACAAAACCCAGACTTTGGCGGATGGGTGTGGGAGCCGCAGCCGCAGGAGCCCTTGCTGCCTGCCAGGCTCACCCTCAGACACAGACCCCTGAAGGGGGGAGGCGGGTCGTAGGGGGCAGAGTAGCCGGCAGTTCCAGGGTCCCAAGGGGCTGCTCTTCTGGGACAAGCTTCTCGGAGAAAAGACGCGGGACTTGGATGTCCCGGCCACCCTCCCTCTCTCCTCTCTCCCCGCCTCTGTGTGTGAGCTGAAGCCAGGACCTGGGGAGGGCAGTTATGGCCAGAGGTGGCCTTGAATTCACTCCCGTCTCCTGGTGCTGGGCTGGCAGGGCAGCCCAGGGCCCAAATAAGCCCAGACTGTCGGCCCCTGCTCACTGCCTGCCTGCCTTGCTGGGCCTGGCAGCCCTTCACCTGCCCCGTCTGGGTGGTCTGGAGGCCGGGTTTGACTAGATCTCCGTGGTGCCGCCGAGCAACAGGGGACCTCGAGAGACCACTGTACGGGTGCTCTTGTCCCTGGGCGGCAACGGGACAGAAGAGCAGGCAGGCATCTAGAGCGGCCTCCTGGCCCTGGAGTGGTTGTGTGCCTTGGAAATCTCCAGGCAGGGGCAGGTGGCGGGAAACCACCCCCGCAACAAGCCCAGGTGAGCTGCCAGGGTGATGGGGGGCGGCGAGGGGCAAGGCCAGCCTCTGGCACTAGGCTCAGTGGGCTCCGGATGGCTGCTCTCAGCCTCTCAAGCGGGGCAGAGGAGGGCTGGGAGCACAGCGCTGGCCACAGGCCTGCCCCTCTGCCCACAGGGAGAGGCACAGTGGCGGGAGCCTGCCCACTCACGACAGGGGACAGGAATGGAGGCCCAGGCCTGCTCTAGGCTCGTGGTGCCCTGCCCACCGGCTCCCAGGAAGGAGGCTGCCTCCTGGCCTGGCCCTACCCCCCAGGCCTTGTTGTGACCCACCCCCCGCACACCGGGGTCAGATGCCAGCCCTGGGGGATCCCAGGACACGATGACCTTGGTGCTGCCAGCAAATGGGCCTACTTCTGTGCATTCCCCACACGGGGGCCCTCGGCTGCAGTGGGCTGTGGAGTCTGGAGGCAGAAGACCTGGTCCTGCCCCCTCCCCTGGGCCACCAGTGCCTCCTTGTGCTCTCAATGGGGCTCCTGGCTGCCCTGGCTCTGAAACGGGTCCTACATGGCCTGTGCGCGGGTGCTCTAGGGCAGCTGTGTGAAGCCACACTTTGCAGGGGTATCTGGCAGGCATGCAGCCTCTGGTGGGGGGGGGGGGGTGTCACAGGCACCCCAGGGAGAAGGCCCAGGAGCTTTCAGAACCCAGGCTCTGCTCAAGGGCTTGTCAGCTCCCCTCCCCTGCCCCCTACTTCCCTCAGCCTGCTCCCCTGTCTTGGGTTCCTTCAGGAGCTCTGCGTCGTACAGAGGAAGGGGCTGTGGTCTGGTGTGTACCCTGGGGACCCTCAGCACCCACCCTCCAGCTGCTGTGTTCCAATGCCAGTCCTCCAGTGGCACCTGGGTGGCTCAGTCAGTTGGGCATCTGCCTTCAGTCCAGGTCATGATCTCAGGGTCCTGGGGTTGAGTCCTGTGTCAGGCTCCCTGCTGAACAGGGAGTCTGCTTCTCCCTGGGCCCCTCCCCTCTGCTCATGCCACACGTGCACTCTCTCTCTCTCAAATGAATAAAATCTTTAAAAAAAATCTGCCAGTCCCATGAGGACCTCTACCCCTGACCATACTGAAAGCCACAAGCTAGGGGTCCCAGGCCGTGCATGTGGACCATCCAGGCTACCTGGGTGCAGCTGGTGGAAGCTGCCATTTCTTCCAGAAGCCTCCACTTCCCTCCCGCCGGCCATGCCAGCCTCAGGCCCCCAGGGACAGGCGCCCTTTCGCCTGGCTCCCCCAGCTTTCCCGTTTCCCTGAACCACGGAAGCCCGTGCCAAGGGATTTTCATCTCCGCATTGGAAATCTCCCACCCCTCTCCTCCTTCCCGTAAACATGCTCTCCGGCCCAGAGCTGCTCGCCCCAGCCACACGGCCAGACTTTGTTAATATTTACAGCGAGTGGCTCCGAAAGCTATTAGCTTCCTTTTCTTGTTAATTGAAAGGGGAGAAAATGGTTGTAACACTTCAAAAGGACTTAAAGCACAGTCTGAGAGACCCGATGAAAGAGGAGGAAGGGAAAAAAGAGAGCCCGTTTAAAATAAAGGAAGAAAGGGAGCCCACACTTCATGCCGGCCCACAAGGGTGGACTGGGGCTCCCTCTCTGCCCGGCAGATGCCTGGCTTTCCTCCGAGGCTTCTTCATTACGGCTCATTGTGTACCTTCCTTTTCATTTGGGAGGCTGCCTCAAGGAGAGAAGGAGGAAGGAGAAGGGTTCGAAGCACACTTTTGTAATAACGAGGCTCTTTGAAGCTGTCGCTAACGAGGCCCCTGGCCCTTTTGCTCCTGGAACCCATGGGGCCTGGCCTTGCCTGGCAGCTGCAGGCCCAGGGGCTGCTGTGACCTGTGGTCACCAAAACCCAGCCCCTTACTGCCCAGGTTGCAGGCCCGGGTTGGGGGGCATTGGGTTAAAGTCATTCCCGGGCCCCTGCCCCAGGTGTACCCTGGGGGAGGAGGCACTTGGGCCCCAGTCCCCTGGGGGCTGCAGGGACAGCCAAAGATGCCATGGTCATGGGAAGGGTGGGCAACTTTCTGAATCCTGGTAAACGAGGCACCAGCAGTCCAGCATTGCCAAGCCTCTGGCCTCTGGGTCAGCCTCCCTGGGCCACTTTTCCCAGAAATAAATGATCCTTCCTTCTGCACCTGCATGCTCAGCTGCTAGCGTCAGCCCCATGAGGTTAGTAACCAAACAGTTTTGCCAGGCTCCCTGCGCTCAGATGGGGGCAGACGGGGTGACTCGAGAGGTTTTCACTCGGGAGCCTGCCTTTCAGTTCAGGCTGACAAGTGTCCCCTCCATCAGGAAGTCCCTAGCCTCGCTGGCTCCCCGGGCACCCTGCTCTCCATCAGCCTGGCTTTCTCGGTGTCTGCAGAGCTAGGTGGCTGCCTGGAGCAGGCACGGAGGGGCCTAGCTCCTGGGTCTGGACAGGCTGCATTAGAGGGAGGACAGACTGGGCACTGAAGGCGGTCACATGCACCTGCTCCCTCCCTGCTTCCGCCCCCATCGGACCAAACCAGAGCCCTGTTCGGTGCTGGACCCCACAACAGGCACAGCCATGCTGCAGGACAGAGGGCCTCGGGGGGAGTAATGGGGGCCGGAGGACCTGGGGCAGGGACTGAGGGGCAGTTTGAGGAGGACAGCACTCTCCTGTCCTTGGCTTTCTGGACAGCTGACGCGAAGAAGTAAGACCAACCTGTTCCGGGAGGACCAGGATCTAGAAGGACCAGGAGGGACGTACCGGGAGGGATTCCACTAAGGAAGAAATCAGTAACAGAGATGCCCAATGATGGCCAGCCCACCACTGAGAGGAGGTGCTGGTCTGAGCCTGGAAGACCCCTAGAAGGCAGGGGGGTGGATGGAGATGAACACGTCCCGCAGGGCCTGGCCATCCAGGCCTCCTGCCGCTGAGGCCTGCTCCCGCGGCCACTCTGTCACCCCTCTGCTGGACCCCGTGTCCGTCCTCCGCGGGGCTCCCCCACCCCGGCCCTGGCACTGTGCACCCCGGGTTCTAATGGTCTTCCCCACCTTAGGTTGTGAGCTTTTGAGGGCACACACGGTGTCAGCAGCAGCGACAACCCGGCAACTCGCCAGAGTCCTGCAGATGCCCCGTGTGGATGACACAGAGCCCGTACGAAGTCCGAGGCAGGTGAACCCCCCTCACTGAGCCCACCGGCCCTGTTATGACCATTTCGACTTCCCACCTGAGGAAACAGAGATGTTCCGGTGACCCAGGTCACCCAGTGGGTCCTGTGTGGAGCCCAGGTGTAAACCCACTCTCGTCTCGGTGCTGTGCCCGTGCTCTGTGTCCACACCAGCATTTCCTGGGTGGCCAGAGGACAAGTGGGCTGTGCTCACACCAGTGGAGGCTGCGGGCTGTGCGCCCCCCCAGGTTCACAGGGTCATGGGCATGTCATTTATTTTTTTCTAATTTATTTATTTATTTGAGAGAGAGGGAGTGTGTGCACAAGCAGGCATGAGTCGGGGGTGGGCCAGGGGAAGAGGGAGAAGGAGGAAGCGGACTCTGCACTGAGATCAGAGCCCATCTCAGGGCTCGATCCCATGACCCCAAGATCACAACCTGAGCCGAAACCGACAGTCAGACACTCAACCTGCTGAGCCACCCAGGGCCCCCTCCAATGAACATATATTAAAGGCCCTGAGAAGTCCTGCTGCAAAGATACCACTTTAATTCTCCTCCAGCAGTTACCTGGTAACCTCCCAAGAGTCACGTGTTCTTCAAAGCACACTCTGGGAGACCCCTCACATGTCCAACGAACCAGTCTCTGGTGAGTGCATGCTGTGTCCCCGGGAGTGGTCTGTGTCAGGGACATCCGGTGGCTGAGGACAGGTGTATCCCTTGCTCTTGGCCTCCCAGCATCTGGGTCAGTGCCTGGCACATAGTAGGGACACACATTCAGCACATGAGAGCCGAATGAAAGGGGGAATGGATGGGGTAGAGGAGCGGGGCTGGGGCCACATGTCCTGCCCAGTCTCTGCCCTGAGCTGTCCCAGTACTTCCTCTTCCTCCTCCAGTCCTGGACTCGCTGCCAGCCCCACTGGCCACGCTCAGCCTCAGCCTTCCCCCATGATCAGGGCATCAGGGTGGGTTAGAAGCCACCTGCTCCCGGAAGGCCCACCGTGCCTCCTGGGCAAGTCAGTGCTCTCGGCCCCCACCCAGGGCCCCTGCCAGCCACAGCCCCTCTTCCCTTCCCTTACAGCTCCGTGGCTCCGGCCTTGACATTCTAATCACATCCCCCAGCCCTGCCTAGAATACTAATTCTCCCAAGATGAAACCATCCGTGTTTAATTTTTTTTAAAAGCCAGGCAGAAAGACAAGAAAAGGGGAGGCTTCTCTGGGCGGCTGGCCTTGAGGCTGTGCCATGCCACAGGCCACCCCAGATGGTCACGTGGCCCCTGACAGGCCAGGGAGGGGCCAACCCTACTCAACCCCACTAGCCACCCCCGGACCATCCCCTGACCCTAATATAGGCCAAGGAGGAGGGTGGTCCCACTTCCTGGTGGGTGGGGAGTCGAGAAGGGGCCCAGGCAGGCCTTGTGAATACAGCAAGATGTGCTATTGGTCCTGGTCCTCAGGAGGGGCCCCTTTAATTAAGGGTGGACAGCCAGGTGACCTCTCCCCTGTCCACTGTCAGCAAGTGAGGTTTCTGCCCAGCTCCCGTCAGGAGATGGAGCCTGAGGCCTCCCCAGGTATGGCTGGGGTCAGCCGGGGACAGAGAGAAGCCTCCGTCTGAGAGAGAGGCCAGAGGCCACAAGGCACAGGGAAGGGGGACTGGACAGTGGGGACAGGGACGGCCCTTCAGCCCTGGATGACCTTGGACGAGCCCTCCACCATGCTGGGGCCCAGTGGCCGCAGCACCGGGGTCAGAGGAGCTGTGACCGGGGGACTAGGTGGTTAGTAGCCTGGACTCAGAGGGAGAGCCGGGCCCCTCAGGCAGCTCCAGTCCCTCTGTTACTGGGGGCCCGCGTGTGAGATCTTGGGGCATCGGTTCCCACATTCCCGAGGTGGGGTGGTGAGGGGCGCGCCCTCACAGGCCCGAGCTGAGGACTGCAGGAGGCACGGACGACCGGCCTCGGCTCTCCGCACACCTACAGGAGTTAGCCGTTATGACTGTCGCCCGCGAGACGAGCTCTCTTGGTAAAGCTGCTTCCCCTGCCTGTCCCGGGCCCTCGGCCCTCGCACAGGCCCAGCCCTGGGACCCGGGCAAGCTTGGTGCCGCCGCCCCCACAGCATCCCACTTTCACGTCCAAATGTCCCCAGAGGGAAGAATGAAATTGTAACGGCGGGAGACATGACAGAACATGAAACATGATGAAATCAGCCACGTCAATGATGAACTCCGAATCCTAGCCCGGCTCCTTCCGCAGCAGGGTAAATGCTGCAAGATCACCCTGCAGGCGGGGGCTCTTTGTGGAGACCACGGGACACCCTGCGTCCCTTCCCCTGGGCGCTGCGAGTGTCAGCGGCCCCACCCCTACAGGATCCCCCTCTCCCCTCCTCCCGGCAGGGTCCCCGATACAGACACCTAACTGGCCCAGAGGTCAGAGGCCAGGCCCTGCCTCCAGCAGATACTCCCCTGCTTTGCTTTCTACTCTGAGTGTCCCGTGGAGGAGACTCTGGCCAAGACCACCGCTGGACTGGTCCCCCTCCACTTCCCCCCTTAGGTTTTCCCTGGGAACTTGGGCACAGGACAACCACCCAGACTGCATGGGGGCAAGACTCACGGCTTTCCCCGGCCCCGTTTTAGTCTCACGACGCCCCTGCCATGGACAGTGGGCCTGATCGGTGGTCAGGGACCAGGCCTGAGGCTGCAGAGCGTCTCCCCTGGCTGGTGGCCGCCCTCCCCACGGCCTCCACGTCCCCTCCTCCCCAGTCCCCACCCAGCCCTCCCAGCCACCTGTGAGCACGCAGCTGGTCCAGGGAGGGGGACTCCAAGCCCACGTAACCAGTTTTGGCCACCTCCCCTCTGCTTTGGGGCCGCGACATAAATTATTATCGACCCGAAGCGGGCTGGGGCTGGAGACGAGATGGGGAAATAAAGCACCGGGCTCCATAATTGTGCCCTGCTGCCTGAATTTACTTATTTGTGGCTTTCCTACCCACCGGGAAACGCGACGGTGAATTACTGCCGACTGTTAGGCCCCTGGATGGAAAAACACCCTTGGATCCGTTTCCCGAGGACAGCCAGGGCCCGGAGGAGCCCCGCACACTCAGCGCATGAGCCCTGTTGGGTCTGGTTTGATTCTCCCAGGACCTTTCCTGGGTCAAATCCTGTTGCCACCCCCTGAAGGGCTACTTTCCCGTGGTCCAGGTGAGGAGACTGAGGCCCAGAGATGGAGGTCGCCACAGGCCCTGGTTTGCCCGGGACCTTCCTGGTTTCCGCACAGACCCTGGGCACCCGGAACAGTCAGCCGCCTTACCCCGGTCTTGCAGCTGGTAAATAGCAGAGTCAGCAGCCCTTTCTGACCTAGAACCCATGGGTGCTCTCAGCCGACGGGAAAGGCCACCCGCTTCACTGTCACCCACCCACCAGCGTCTTGTTCTGAGGCCCATGGGACTTCAAAAGGCTGTGCCTGCTCTCCCTTCACATCACTCCCAGCCTGCCATGGGACCTCCTGGTCACCCGCGGACTCCCACGCCCATGGCATCTGGCTGCCTCCGACCATGGGAGCCCCAGGGGCTCAGAGGAATGGACCCCGGGGTCCCTGGCCGCATCCTCTCTCTTTCTGCGTGACCCTCTCTCGACAGCCTCAGCTTCTCTCTCTGGGACGGCTGCCCACCAGGTGGGGCTGCCCTCACCCTCCCTCGATGGTTTCCCCAATGCCACCGGTGACCGTAAAGACACTCCGATCTCGAGTAGCAACAGAACGGCTGTCTCCACCCACAGAGGGCCTACTGCGCGCGAAGGACTCATGTTCTGTCTCTTCCTATCCGCACAGACTCGTTTCATACTCTTAGGGGCCTTCCGGGGAAACATATTGTCCCCATTTCACAGACAAGGCAACTGAGACTCAGAAAGTCCCAGTTTAAGGGCTGGAAGGCCTGAAGCCACAGGGACGAAGTGGTGGTACCAGGAGGATGGTGTACAGCCCCTCTCGGGCGGCCCAGGGCGTGGGACACAGGGGTGGGCCCTGCAGGTATCTGTCACACAGACAGGGACAGAGGCCCGGGGGCTGGCATGGAGGTGCAGGGAGCCACCCAGGGCAGGGAGGACGGTGTACGGATACCTGCTGAGGAGCCCCTGAGCTGGGAGCAGAGGGACCAGGCGTCCCACAGCTCGCAGTGGAAGACTTCTGCTGTCCTGGGTGAGCAAGGGAAGGAGAGATGGGAGGTGGCTTGTCTCCCAAGAGAGGTGGGCTTATCCGCTCAGGCTCACGTTTCCCCCTCTACCAGGAGCCTTCTTCCGCCTCCGGTGGGTGATCGGCAGCTCCCAGAGCAGCCACACCCATCCAAGGTCTCTCTGCCTTGGAGGGGCAGAGTGGAGGCTGAGCCCGGCCTCTCTGCACCCCAGTCCCTGCTGCTCCTCCCTCCCCAGCCCTGCCTGCCAGCTGAACCTCTTGACACCCTTCCGTCTCCTGGCTACAGCTCTCCAGTGCCCTGGCCTGGTCCCTTCCCAGAGGAGGCAGCAACCATTACCAACTCAACCTTGGGGGAGTTCCCCAGGGGGCTCAACTTTATTTTTGCCGAGCACTTTGAGTAACAGAGTCCCTGGAACCCTGGGATGGGGCTGGGGAGTCACTGGAGGCCCAGGTGACCATGGGAGGAGCAGAGGAGGAGGCCGGGAGAGGCAGGCGGTGATGGAGGGCATGGCAAATGGTGGACCTCCCTGGCAGGCAGAACCCTCCCGCTGGCTGCCAAGGAGGCCTGGACTCCCCTGTGCACATGACCTGGCCTTCTCCCACCACTCCCTGGCACCAGAAATAAGGAGCTAAGCCTTTATCCGCCCTTGCCTGCCCTCTCTTGGCTTCCAGAACAGCCCAAGGAAAGTGAGCAGTGGATCGCCGTAGTGCAGAGAAAGCCTTGCTGGGCCACGCATCCAGCCTCCCCTCCAGCCACCCACATCCAGGCTGGCTGGATACCGTGTCCGTTCCACCAGCCGCTGTCACCTCGGGGCATCCGTGGCAGCACCTGGCAGCCTGGGACCTGGGTCCCCCACCTCCCAGCCTGAGCTCCAGCAAGGGGTGGTGAAGGTTGGGGGCGGGGGGTGAATGCCTGGCTTGACCCTAATTCCGGAGCACATGACCTGCTGGATGGAAGCCAGACACACCCCAAGGGCCCCTCCCTTGGCCTGGGCCCTTCCCTGTTGCCTTAAGTTGGAGCCCTGAAAAAAAACAAGGGAGCAGGCTCTAGGGGTGCTGGGAGGCCTGGGTAGTGAGATCTGTGACGTGGCAACTCCCCACCCTGATCTCCCCCCATATTCCCTCCCCAGGCAGCAGAAGCAGCATCCCCCATCTGGGAGGGGCAGCAGCAGGCTGAGTCCTCTTCTGTGTTCCTGGGGGCCTTGCAGAGGGCCCAGCTCTGGGCATGGAGATGGGGTGGGGGCCCCAGGGAGTCAGGAGGGCGGGCTGTGTGGGTTTCCTGGCCCACAAGCCCTGTGCAGGTGCGCTTCTGCGAGGCCCGCAAATCTCGGCCTCACTTAACGGCACCATCATTTATGTTAATGCCTTTGTGGTCCACATTTGGGTGCGGGTGAAATATGGCCCCGCATCGTTTACGGGTGGGAATGTTAATTGCGCGCCGCTGGTGGAGGACAGATATGCATTTGGGGGGTGTAGATCACCATGGCAGCCACCCCGGGAGGTGGCGGAGTGGCCGGCCTCGTGGGCAGAGGCAGCCCAGGAGGGTGGTGGACCGACGGCGGGGCCCGGGGTCGTGAAGGGCGAGGAAGGGGTCCAGGGTGAGCCAGGCACCCTGCATTAGGACTGGACGTGTTCCAGGGAGGCGAAAGCCAAGAGATGGGGGTGTGGGGACAGGAGCGGGGGGGGGGCGCTGCCACGGAGGAGAGTGGATGGCGTCAGCCCCCACAGGCTCAGGGAAGGGTTGGCAGGCTCCTTCCTGCTGCTGTCCCTCCCAGGGGCTGCAGAAGTCACCAGGCAGGCAGGGGATGAGGTTGCAAGTTCCACCCGGGCTCCTTTGCTGCCTGGAGACCTGGACATGTCATAGTGCTCTCAGTGCTGTCACCTGTACTATGGGGAGGATCACCCTCCCCTTCTTTCTTCCCTAAACGTGGATTGAATGTGTACAGTCTGATTCCTAAAGCGTGAGCAGCGGTCGGTAGGCAGAGAAAGGGCTGACTCCGTGCAGGTGCTGGGAGAAGGCGACGTCAAAGCGGGGGTGCAGTCAGCTGGGGTCACAAGAGAAAGGGCACTGGACTTCATCCTAGGGCCGTGGGGTGCCACAGGGGAGATGAAGGGGGAAGGACGGGTTTGGCTTGAGAGTAGAAAGCTGGGGGAGGGGAGGTCTGGGGCCACAACAGGAATGTTCTCTCCTCTGAGCGGGAGGTGGTCACAGGGCATAAGATTCCCCAAGCTGACCCCCGTATCTTATCCCTCCATAGAAGAGCAAATAACAAGGGAAGCGTCCTGCTGGCCCTGCTTGGGGGCCTGGGCCAGGGTGACCAGCCCTTCATTCCCCAGCCCAGCCCTGGGGGCTCCCAGCCAGACCCACGTCCAAATGCATGTCCCCCAGTGCTCTGGGGGAGGGGAGCAAAGAAAGGAGGCTGGTCCCGCAGACAAGGCCACTTCGCCGTCTGGTGGGGCTACCCAGGCCACCTCCCTGATGGGGCCGGGTGAGTGGCAGCCCCCAGAGGAGCCCACCTTCATTGGCCCCAGAGCTTTATCTACTTCACGTCCCTTATTCCTCCCCACATCCCTACCGACAAGGGGTGCAGTCATTCCCCCACTGAGCAAACTAAGGGCCCTGGATGTTAGGAAACTGACCTAAGCTGGTCGTGCCTGGCAAGACGTGGGGCTGTGTTTGGAATCTGGGCCTTTCTGACAGCAGAGCCCACCGAACTCTAGCCTAGAACTAAGCTTCCACCTGCGACAGGCCCAGCCCAAGTGGCTGGTGGCCAGGGGAATCCTCAGGCCAGTCTGTGCACCACGGTCCCTTCTTCCCAAAGCAGCCACACACAGCATCCGAGGAGGCTCCCCCAGGGCCCACCCAGGCTATGGCTGGTGGTAGCGAGTGGCAGGGGACCGACTTGAAGATTTATGAGCTGGGTTAAAATTTAATTTGGGTGGAAGATCCCCACCATCTGAGCTAGCTGTCCCAGACAAATGGTCTAGGCCCTGCCCACAAGCCCCGTGGTTGGGCCTGGCCCTGGTGCCATCCTTCCCCTAACTGTCCCTCCCTGGAAGGCAGGCCGCCGCCCGCAGAGAAATCATAGCACCGAATTTGATCTGGGGTGGGAGCAGCGAGCACTGGGCCTTGTTTGCACTTCAGCTCGAAATTGAACAGGACAGAATTGGCTTTGGGCGAGAACTGCCTCCGCCGGGTGTCCCTGAGTGCCCAGGGTCAGCACTGCTTCCAGAAGAGCCTCACCACGCCCACCAGCTCCCAGCTGCCCTCTGTCTCTGGGCCCCGGAACCATCACCCACCCCCATCCCCGCCGTGGGCAACCCTGTGTCCCCCTGGCTGACTCCCTCCCTTCCGAGTGGCCCTGTCATGGTTCTCACCCCACTACCACATGTTGGGGCCCTCCTAGGTGCTCTCCTGAGTAAGCAATGTGCGCCCATTTTACAGATATGAAAAGTGAGGCTCAGACAGATGAGGAAACTGCCCAAGAGCTCTATAGAGGTCAGCAGGGCCAACCCAAGCACAGCCGCTTTGAGCCGGAGCTCACAGCCCTCCCACTGCCGCCTGCAACTTCTGCCACCCACCCTCCAGCTCCTCCTGTCTAGGGTACGCACATGCGCGCGTGTGCACACGCGCGGTACACACACACACACACACACACACATGCTGCCCCTGGCATGGATCCAGGCTCAGAAATAGCCATGTCACCTTTGGAGGCTGAGTCCCTTTGTCCCAGAGAGGAGGCTGAGGGAGCGGGAGGGAGGCTGCAGTCATCTCGGGTTGTGGAAGGCACCTGTGCTCGTGCACACGCGTTCCTGTCCACGCCCACAGCCACCCACATTCACACGCACACGCTCACATGTGCACGAACTCCAACAGGTACCGGCAGGATGGGGAGAGACAAGCGTCAGATGCCACCATCCTGGTCTCACCCCTCGCCCAGCCTCCTGAGGGAGCAGTAAAAGGCCCGAACCCAGCACCTCTCCCCTCCAGCTATTCAGTGACACTCCTGCCAAGCGACCCACAGCAATGCCCCGGGGCCACTCTGCTCTGAGTTGCCAACTCCTGGCCAACAGTGGACCCTTAGCTGGGGCTGCCCAGCGCCCTGGCACGGAGAACTAAACCCACAGAGTCGGAGGGGGCCAGCATACCCCTGGGGGCCTCTTTTACCCTTTAGTCACCCCCCCCTCGCCCCCAGGAATCTGGGCTCCTTTCGTCACATCCCCTGGGATCAGGGAGCCTGGATTTGGCCTCCCTCCAAGTGCTCCAGCTGTCCCCACCCTCTTCCAGTCTGGGCTGGATGACCCTGCGTCCCCTTGCTTGGAGACTTGCAAGGGACAGAGACAGCTCTGTCCCTTGCAAGTGCTGAGCTCATCCTCCCAGGCTGAAGGCTCATGAGGGTGGAAGGATTCGTGTGTCAACATATTTGCATGATAACAGGGTCTGGGCTCTGCTTCTCCCAGCCCCACACACTGTGCCCCTGACTCACCCTTGACCTTTGCAGCCCCAGCCTTGGGGCTGGGCTGGGGGGGGGGGGGCAGGCCTCGGAAGCTCCCTATCCCCCACACACACTGGCAGAAGGGCCTAGAAATAGTCCTCCCCACAGTACCTCCCGCTCCCGGCTGTGACCGGTGTGGGCATCTGGCTGCAACCTCTCATTATTTACTTATGTATTTATTTATTTATTCCCACCTCGTCCTAGAGGATTTGCGGCAGCTTACAGAAATACAACCTCATAAGAGGGGATCGAGAGAAGGGAATTTGGTGGGGTGGAAAATGCCAGGCTCTGAAGCAGATAGGCTTGGGTTCAAATCCTACTCTTTATTTATTTATTATTTTTTAAAGATTTTATTTACTTATTTGACTTAGACACAGGAAGAGAAGGAACACAAGCAGGGGGAGTGGGAGAGGGGGAAGCAGGCTCCCTGAGCCAGACTCGGACTCCGGGCTCGATCCCAGGACCCTGGGATCGTGACCTGAGCCGAAGGCAGACGCTTAACCGACTGAGCCCCCCAGACGCCCCTACTCTTTACTTATTTTTGATGTGAGGTCATTTCGCCTCTGGGCCTCGGCTCCCTCACCTGTCAGCTGGGATACCAATGCCTGTCCAGTGGGTTGCTAACAGGATAAGATGGCAAAATGCCAGGGAGGCAGACAGCACATGGGAGCTCTTGCGTCATGGAGAGAAGATAAAGGGAGAGAGGTTAGGGTGGGGACAGATGGGGGTGGAGGGCACGGCGTGGCCTGTCTCTGAGTGCTTGTGCTTTCTGGGACCTGGTGAAGTCTGGGCTGAGGGAGGAAGGCCTGACTGGGGGGGTCTTAACCTTCTCCAGTGCCCAAGTCCAGGAATCTTCCCCGATTCCTCTCAAAGCAGAAGCCCCTGAGTGACACCCCAAGCCCCCAACTGCGCCACATGGGGTACCCAGAGCCACACGGTGGAGCGGAGCTGAGGTCTGGGGTTCCAGGCCGGGGACCTCACTATCCTGCCCAGTGCCCACATCCAGAGGTGGGGTCTTTAGCCCCGGGCCCCTGAGTCTTACCTGAATCTGAACCTTACTTTGGCCTTGGGCTCTGATTTTCATGGCCTTCTTTAACTCCCCAGGACTGGGCTCTTGGTCTCAGCCTGGCCTTTTAGTCACTTGGCCCCGCTCCCCACTGTCCTCTAGCCCCAGTTATCACCTCAGCCTGTGCTGAGCCTGGCCTGGCTTCCTCCAGCCATCACCTGCTCCCAGCCCTCCATGCTGTTTTCCTAAATAATCTTCCTCCTGGGGTCAGGGAGGGGGTCCAGGCCTGGCAGCCAGGAGGGGCCTGGAGAGATGGGCACAGCTCCCCTCCTCCACCACAGACTGGCCGGGCCCTGCTGGGGTGAACACTGCAAGCAGAGATCCCCAGCCGATCTTGCCCAACCCCAGCCCCTCTGCTCTGGCCTGGGACACCTAGGAGCTCACACTTCATAATGTTTCTGGGAGGTGGGAATGACTGTGCATGGCCGATTTGTTGACACAGCTGTGGGGACCACACGGCTGTTAGGACACACCACGAGGAAAGCTGTGCCCAGGAGAGAGCCTGGAGTCCAGTGAGATGCGGAACTCCCCGCCACTGAGCTCCTAACTCCTCTGAGTAGCTCCCAGAACTGTGCCCTCAGTCTTCCCGTCTGTGAGTTGGGGAGAATAGGCCCTGCGCCTCTTTCTGGCTTCTCAGCTGCTTGAGGAGGAGGCAGAGAAGGAGAGGCACAGGCCTATCCAGCTTGGCTTGGGACCTTGAGATCAGGGGTGCCAAGCTCAACCCGCACCTGCGAACGGGCTTTGGCCACTTCCTGTCCTGTTGGGTCCAAGTGGCGAAGCAGGTAGGAGACCCACACAAACACCAGGCACGCTCCAGCCTCCAGGACCACAGTGCTGTGATGTCCCTAAGCGTGCCCAAGAAGCAGGACATCCCAGACCCACAGATTCATGGCAGCTGATTGGAGAAGAACGACCAAATATAGGCCTTAAGTAGACAAAATAATGTTGCTGCGGGGACAGGAGGAGTGTCGCGGAGCCGTCAAGGTCTCTCCACAGCAGCCTCTGTGCTGTGACCAGACTGATGAGCCCACCATGCTCTCCTACTGCCCTCCTCTGGGGGTTCTGCTTTCAGTCGGGCCGTGGGGCCACACACGGCACAGCAGGCCTGGAGTCCCCCCCTCCCTGCTTCCTGTTGGCCTGCCTCCCCGTTCCAAGTGGTCGTCACTAGTCTAGGTGTGACAGCCACACTCTGACCCCTCCCTGCCTTTGAATGCGCTGCCCCACCCCCACCCCCATCTTCTCATGCCCGACGGCCCCCCAAGCCTGGCCTGGATTTTGTCCCCCGCTCAGAACTCTCCCCTTCCTGCAGCCAGATGGATGAGCTCTTGCGCCCGATCTATCTCCTCTCTTAAGCACAACCTCCCGCAGGGCAGAGCCGGTCTGTCTGACCCCGAGGCCCTCACCAAAGCAGGCAGAGCCCCTGTGATCACAGAGCAGCGCGTGCGCTGGTGGGCTTTTCAGGTGGGAGCGAGGAGAGGCTGTGGGGCCTAACGACACCCTCATCCCCAACACGGTCACCTGCAAATCCTTTCAGGACACCTTCTGTCCATGTGTGGCTCCCACCCTGCCCCGGGCACGCCCACCCCTGCTGTCACACCCCAGACCCATCCAGCTTCCCCCTGAGAACAGAGCTGGGCTCTGGCCCAGCCTGCAGGAGACCCCTGTCTCCCCTCACCACCACTGCACCCCCCCCCCCACCGCCATGGCTGGCCTCGGCCTGTGTGTTCCCTCCTCACAGGGGTCTCCCTCCCTGCCATCACCGATCTGAAACCATCTTTCGCCTTTACCCTCCATCTGTCTCCCCAGCTCCAGGGTGCCCTCCCTGAGGGCAGAGCCCCAGTTGTCCCTTCAAGGCCGGGTCCCCCTGTCCAGAAGATGAGGCCGGGGCACCTGGAAGCTCCCAGCTCGGGAAGCAGTTGTAGGATGACCGATGGGGGACTCTCCCGGCCAGCTGGGAGTCGAGAAGCATCTGCACAGCCCAGTGGCTCCCCAGCCAGCAGGAGCTATGTGCCCTGGCCGTGCCGCGGTGGGACGGGCAGTCAGTCCTGCAGCCGCCCTGTGGGACCCCGTGGGGCGCCACTGCCCACCCAGACAGCTGCCACTCCTGGGCATCCCTGCGTGGCTGCCAAGGGAGGCTGAAGCGGAATAACCAGATTAGCCTAAGCGGCTCCTCTTGTTTCCTGGCATAATTGGATTGAGGCCATGTTTCAGCGCAGCTGCATTTAATATCGTAATTCCGAGGACGCTTCCCCCCCCAGAGAATATCGGCCAACACATGCGGATGGGACAGGGAGGAGCTTTGGGATGGAGAAGGGGCCGAAGCCAGCAGGGGCGGGGGGGGGGGGTCACGTCTCTGACCTGCGCCCATCTCCTGGGCAGCAGTGTCCTTCCAGCACAAGGCACAACCTGTTCTTCCAGCATCCGTGGGCCGGGCAGTGCCTGGGTCTTGAGGAGGGGAGGGAGGGACCGTCACTGGGCACTGCCCAGGGGGTGCTCTGTGCTAACATGAGGACTGCAGGCAGGACTGGGGGGCAGGCCCCTCCCAGATGCAACATGGCATCGCGCAGGCCTGGGATATGGGGGTGCGTCCCTGGGACCCCAGCTGAGGGCAGACTGGGGAGGGAGGCCAGGTGCAGCCCACAGAGGCTCCGGCTTTAGGCCACAGTCCTCAGCACAGTCTAAACACATATGCCGTTGCCACGATCGGAGCCAGAATGGTCTTAAAGCTTTACCCACCGCCTTGGGGAGGCCTCAAGTCGGCTGAGCGGCAGCCTTCTGGGGCCCCAGGGCAGCCGGAGGCCCTGGCCAGCCCTGGGTTGTGGGGGTCCTGCCTCAGGAAGGTTGTCCCAATGCTAGGTGATTGCAAATGACCAGAGAGACACCAGCTAGAGCCTTGGCACCCAGTGTCTCTAGAGACCAAGGGAGCGAGGTGGGTGTGGGGATGTCCGTGTGTCTGTCTGTGAACATGTGCCCCCATCGGTGGCTGTGTCCGTCCCTGCCGGGCTGAGCGTGTATGTGTGTGTGTTGAAAGCTAGAAGGCCAGGAGCCCCTGTGCTGCCCACCTTCCCGTCCGCAGCCCGAACCCCGGCCGCGTCTCTGCAAATTCCCAACAACACCTGGATCCCGAGGCCGGGCGGGTGGGCCTTTTAGAGACCAAGAAGCGAAAACAGTGAACAGGGCCCAGCCGGGGAAGGGAGCTGGCAGAGCAGCCCTATCACAAGGTCCTCAGTTCCCAGGCATAGCCGCAAGCCTGCCCGAATTCAGACACTCCCGGCTGCTCCCGGGAGTTCCTGTTGGGCAGGTGAGGTGCTCAGCCCACTGCTGCTCGTGCTGTCCAGGTGCCCCTCCCGGAGGCTCACACCCCGCCCCAAAGACCTCAAGCACATGGCAGCTTCTCCCCTGTCGGCAAAGGGCCCAGCACGGCTGGAGAGTCACCCTGGGGACAAGGGCCCTGGCCAGGGGTCTCTGAACCCCTCCTCCGGACCCATCCCCCTCCCTCACTGCCATGCCCTGCGGCTGGAGGGCCTGGCGACAGCTCCCATCCATCATTCAGCCCTATTTTTAGGAGGTGAGAACCCAACTGTGAAAATTCACGTGGTGCAGATCCCTCCCATATGTGCGGAAGTCTTAGCCCCAGGCCGAGGAGATGAGCATGGGTGGAGCATGAGGACAGGGACAGTGGAGGGGGAAGCCGAACAGGAGGGGCCCCGCCAGCTGGGTGGTTTGTGGCTGGTCGTGGGCACCTGGCAGAGGGGCGGGGGCAGCCCTGCTGAGCTGTGGGGGGACAGTGGCACCAGCCCTGGCCCAACCTCCCCACCCCGGGCAGCCCACCATGGGAGTCCAGAGCCTGGCTCCCGCCTTAGCTCCATCGGTAACAAGGCTTGGCCTGCTCTGGACCTCAGTTTCTCCGGCTTCGGAGTGGGCTGAACCTCACATTACAGCTTGGCTCTTGCCTCCGAAGTTCCTTTCTACCTCTTAGAAGGGCTGGCAGATAACATAAAGGAACGCACTTACTGGTATACTTCAGACAAGCAATAAATACTTTTTTGGTGTATAAGTAAGTCCTAAAGATCACATGGGTTATACTTATACTACAAGAATGATTGGTTATTTCTCTCTGATATCCCAATGTAATTGGACATCCAGTCTTTTGGTGCAAGTTGGCCCCCCTGTTTCCTTGGAGCAAGTCTCTCGCCACCTCCCTGCCTCGGCTGGTGCACCTGCAGAAGTGGAAGAGGCCAGCAGGTGTTTGCTCTATCAGAGCCTCTGCCCTGGGAGCCAAGCCACCCTCGTCACCTGAACACAGACAGGGAGGGCCCCGGACGCCTGGGTGGCTCGGTCGGGTAAGCGTCTGCCTTCAGCTCAGGTTGTGATCCCAGGGGCCTAGGATAGAGTCCCACATCGGGCTCACTGCTCTGCGGGGAGCTTGCCTCTCCCTCTGCTTCGACCTCCCTCTCTCTCTAGAGCTCTTCTCTCATGAATAAATAAAGAAAATCCTTAAAAAACAACAAAAAAAGGAAGGTTCCCCTCCCCATCTTCCCAGCTGTATGACCTTGGGCGATTTCATTTGACTCTCAGCCGCCTCCTCTGGAAAATGCGGATAATGGTCGCGCTGACTGCACAAGGCTGTGTGGGAATTAAATGAGCTGATAGTGTCTGCAAGTTGAGAGTGATACCAAAGGCAGCTGTCTGTGGACTCTCAGTGCCAGCACAGGGCCCCCAGCACAGAGGAAACGCTCATTCATTCTTTCACCCGGAGCATATGGCCTACCTGTGATCTGCCAGGCTCTGCTCTGGGCGCTGGAGACAGATTGGGGATCAGAGTGCTAGGCTGCTCAGGGCACCTGGGGAGCCTCTAGGCCCGTCCTGTCTTGTCCTGTCCCACCCTGGGAGCTGCTACAACAAGCTGCAGTGGGGGGCATCTTTGGACGCTGGAGGTGGGAAGCCTGGAGGCCCTACTGCAGGGGAAGGTGGCTTGCAGAGGGGCCACGGAGCCTTGCTGACAAAGTAGAAGTCTGCAGGGTGGGTGGAAAAGGAAGCAAGCAGCATGAGCATGGCTTATTCAAGAGGCATAGGGAGAGTGGGGGACAGGCGACTGGGTCAGGACCTGGGGAGGTCACTGAGGTCAGGGGTGGAGGCCCTCTGTAGTCTCACCAGGGCCCCAGGGCCGGGGAGGTGACTTGGTAGGGTCTGCGCTTCAGGGAGATGCCTCTGTGGCCAGGGGACACCTGTGAGGAAGCAGGGAAAGGAGTGAGAACAGCAAGGAGTAGGACCTCTGGGTGCAGCCTCCCGCTGCCCTGCTGCCCAGGGCTGGGTTCCAGCCCCCCCTCCCCCTCCTCGGGAGCAGGGCTAAATTGCCCCTTCAAATCAGTGTGGAAGGGGGAGAGAATCCAGCCCCCCCCCCAGAGCAGGAGCCACAGGGGCAGAGGATCTAACCAGCCTCTGCTGAAGCTGGGGCTCTGGCGGCTTACGCAGCCTGAGCCTCACTTGCACCATCTAGAAAATGAGCACAATAGTGGATTGTGACTGGGGCCCTCCCAGACGAGGTCTTCAAAGTGCCAGACTTGCGACAGCAGCCTGGGACTGGTTCAGACCCAGGAGGGTCTCCAGGGGCAGGGCGGGTTCTGCCAAGACCCAGTGGGGGTGGGGGCTCATCAGGAGGGTGGGGCCAGCCCAGGACACAGAGTGGAACACGATTTCTGGGGAGGGCCTCCTAAGCCACCCGGTGGGCCAGCCTCGCCTCCCATTGGCCAGCCTCGCCTCCCATTATTTCTGAGTACGAGAATCCCAGAGAAGAGAAAGTGCTTTCTGGGGCCATAGTGGAGACCAGGCTTCCCTAAGGTCAAGACCTTCCGGTCCTCCTGCCCTTTCTCACTCAGGCAAGTGGCTGGGGCAGTCTTGGACCCCATGCCTCCCTTTTCAGCTCTAGGGGACTCAGGAACCCAGCTGATTTGATGGGGAGGTAACCCCTGGGCCCCAGCATGGTGTCTCCCTTGACCATGCAGGAGGCTCCCAGGTGGGAAGGGGGATGTTCTGGATCCCAGTGTGAGGCCAGAGAGCAAGGGGGCACCCACAGCCTTCCCCACGCCAAGTTCTGGGAACTTGGGAGTGATTTGATTCGATACCCACAGGACAATTTAATGATGTCTGGCTCCTGGGAGAAAGGGGGTCCGAGCATCTGGGTGCACTGGGAGGGCACGGGTCCTACCTTGAGGACAGCCCGGCGCAGGAATGTGAGAAGGACTGCAGTGGTATGCATGCAGAGAGGGAGGCTGGGGCACAGAGGTGACATTGAAGTGGCTTGTCCACTCCTATTTGCTGTGTGACCCTGGCCAAAAACTCAGCCTCTCTGAGCTTATGTCCTCCTCTACAACATGAGGACAAGTCCTCTCTTCCAGGGTTGCTCTGAGAGTCACATGGGATCCTGCAGGGCAGGGACACACAGCCAGGGCTCAGCACAGAGAGCTTCCATTTACATGGGGCACCTGGGTGGCTCAGTTAGCTGGGTGTCTGCCTTTGATTCAGGTCATGATCTCAGGGTCCTGGGACTGAGCCCCACGTCAGGCTCCCTGCTCAGTGGGGAGTCTGCTTCTCCCTCTCCCTCTCCCCTCCGGCTTGCGTTCTCTCTCAATCTCTCTCTCAAATGAAAGAAAAAAGAAAGAAAGAAAGGGAGGGAGGGAGGGAGGGAAAAAAGAAGGAAGGAGGGAGGGAGGAGGAAAGGAACCTGCCATTACAGACCTAGAGGTGAGAGCACAGGGATCAGGAAAGTTCTCCCAGGGCTGGGGCCTCGAAAGATGCATAGGAGTGAAGGAGGTAGAAAAGGTAAAGAATGCCCTCATTAACTTAACCCTCACCAGCTCAATTCTGGGACCTTGGGAAAGTCCTTCCTCAGTGCCTCAGTTTCTCCATCATAAAAGGAGACCGTTGCCCTATACTGGCTTCATGTCTCCTTGTGACATTCTAGATGACTCTTCCTTGGGGTGAGGCAGGACTGGAGTGGGAGGGAGTATCCCCCCAACATCCCTCTGACTAGCTAGACAGACAGGTCACCCCAGGTCTAGTTGTTATGGGAATGTGGGGCTCCCCTCTTCCTGGTGCCTGGATCACCAAGGCCCTCCCGGTGGTCAGGGCCCCAGTGCCCCTCCCCTCTCTGACTCTCAGTCCAGCCAGCCCTCCAACCCCAGAGCCCAGCTGCGGCTCTGGCCCCTGCAAGGTTCGGGGGCCTTCGGGGGCTCCCCTCCCTGAGTCTCCTGGGCTTCTCCACGGGAAGCTGCAGTGTTTACCCTGCCGAGGCCCAGCTTTTACTCCCTGAGGAGTGTGTTTGGGAGGCGAGAACCCACGCGCACACACGCACTCACACACCATCTGACGCGCCAGACCACACAGGCTCACAGCCCAGCCGCGGATGGGCACCCCCAGTGCTGTCTCGGGGCTGCCTCATATACCTGGGGCGTGGCTGGCCGGGCACGGCTGCTAATTTAGAACTAGTAAGTTAATAGGCACCCCATAGGACCTCGATTAATCCTCCCCAAGCTTCCCTGTTCTGTCCATCTGACAGATGCCCAAACTGAGGCTCTAGGCGGCTGAATAACCCAGCCACAGCAGAAGCCAGAAAGTGGCAAGTAGGGTTCAAAGGCGGACCTCTGGGACCCCTGGCCCGGGCTGCCTCTGAAAGGAGTGAGGGTGGGTGGAGGGACGGTGGGCATCCGCAGGGACCACCCGCAGGTCCCAACCAGACGCCACCGGCAGACAACAGGTGCTCAACATCAGGTAGCCTGGGGGTCTGCGCAAGGGGCCCATGAACCCTCAGAAATCTGCAGTGAGGGGCGGGGGGGTCTCTGGCCCCCTCCCCAGGCTCCCTATTGTGGCTGAGGATCCTGGAGCAGATATAAGGGCTTGGAGCCGCCTGTGGCCGGCCCGCCGCCTCTGCCTCAGGTTGACCATAGGCGGCGCTCTAGCCCCTTCTGGACCTTTCATAAAATGGGGCAATTGGGACACATGGGTGGGGGGGCTCGCCTTGAGAATCTGATCTGCTTCCTGGAAAATATGAATCATCCCAGACATTTACATGAGAGTCCTGGGGTTCACAGACCCTCCGAAGACCAGGTGAGAGAGCCCTGGGCCACACATGGAGTGAAGCTGTGACAGGAAGCAAGGAAGACATAAACCCCAAATTCTGGGAACATTTACCTCTTCCTGTGCTCCCAGGGCTTCAGAGTCTTATTTCATCCTCAGAACAACCCTATAGGGTTGTTGGGTAGGGTGGGGTACTCTCTATTATCCCCATTTTATGGCTGTGGAGACCTAGGCACAGAGAGGTTAAGTGACATGCCCAGGGCCACACAGCAGGAAGTGATGCAGCCAGTATTTTGACCCAGCAGTCCGGGCATTTGACTGCTGGGCTTAATTTGCGTGGTGGGTTCAGAGCGCACGGTTTCTCGTTCTGCTCTGTAACTTACAGGGACGCCACGTATATGTTTTTGCATTTGTCTGAAGTTATGTGATTCTTTTCATTAAAAACAAAAGAGCTGGATCAGTTGATTGGGATTTCTGCGCTTTGGCTTCCAAAACCTCCATCCCCCACGGGCCCTGCCCAGATGCCCCCGACGGGCTGCTCCTCTGCCTGACTCCTGGGGACCTGACCTGTGCCATGGCGGTAGGTCAGGATGTCAGGATGAAGCAAGGCCTCGCGTCCCAGCCCTGCCTCCTCTGGCTGCCGGCCGGGCAGGGCTGGGCGGGTTAGGAGTTCAGCCGTCGATCGGGGCTCACATCATCTTGTCTGCCGGGAGGATTTAGTGCGAGGCAGTCGGTCAATAGTGCGTTTGTTTTGTTATTGACCCGTCCATGCAGCGCGGAAGCCGCCTGGGCCCCTTGGAAGCCCGGACCTGGAGGGGCCACCAGGCAGAATGGGCAGCTTCTTAAGGGCCCCGCCCAGGCCTCCTGCCGGTCCCAGCCCCTGCGCACAGCCTGGCCTGGGGGAGTCCTTATTCAGGTCCCCCCCCCGAAAGATCTGTGTCCCCCATAGTCTTAGGTCCCGCCTGATCCTCGGGCTCCCGCTTGACAGAGGGCAGCACCACTCGTGACAACACCACAGCTGCTTCACAAATGGGGAAACTGAGGCCCGGAGAGGGGAAGTGACGTGAGCCGTAGCGGGAGGAGCAGGAGTTTCCAGGAGCAGACTCCCTGGCTGGGGATAGGTCCCAGGTTGGCCCCAGGCTGGCCCCAGGCCTGTCCCTGAGCAGTGGCCGCCCGGGAAGCTGGCGAGGGGACTCTTTCCTTGGCCTCAGCCCGGCCCTGGACCCCAGCCACAGGCTGTGGGGAAAGGTAGACACCCTTGACTTTCCCTCACTTGTTCACGCAGCACAGATTGCCAGAGAGCCACTCTGCGCCAGGCCCCCGGGAATCCTGGCGTCTGGGGGCACCACCACAGCCCTGCACTGGGTGGAAAATGAGGGGGGCTCCCTGAGAGAGGTGGTGCTAATGGGAGCTCAGGGGGGCTGGAGGGCTGCTTCGGGCTGGGGTCTGGATGAACAGAGTTTTGAGAGGGCACAAAGGCTCTGAGAGTGGAGGGTCCAGCAGGGACAATGACAGGTGCACAGGGGAACATAAAGAGATGAGCGTGGCCAGCGTGGTAAATGCAAAGGTTTGAGGAACTGGATGGACTGTGCCTTTGGAGCAATGAATAGAGACAGCCCTTTCCGGTTCACTCAACCAAGCTCTGGAAGACGTGGACCCCTGAGCACCAGCTTCCCCAACAGAGTCCCAAACGTCCCAGTCCCAGGAGGTCCCGCCTTGCTCCTCCTTCCTCCTCTCCACCCCTCCCCCACCCCATTCCAAAATGAGAAAGAGCGAAAAAACTATTATTGTTCACGCCTCATCTCCCACCAAAGTTATTAAATTTCATTCCACGAACAAATAAATCCATTTTTATTGCAGCGGGAGGAGCGGGCAGCCGTTTGCTGTTTTACCTTTTTTATTTTTCAAAGTCCTGTTAAATCTGCCCCGATCAGCTGGGCGGCCCTCTGGGCCCCAGCAGGCCTGCCCAGGTTAGAACCCCTTTCGCTGTTCCTCCCCTGGGGACTCGGCTGGGGAAGGGGGGCTTCCCATGGCTTGCCGGGAGGGTGGGGGAAGCTTCCTGCCAGCCTCCTGTTTGTCTGGCGTGTCTCGTTTCCCAAACACTCCGCGCACATCCCTTCCCCAGGCCCAGCCCGGGGGTTGATGGCGGCTGCACTTCACAGGAGAGCTGGCGCGGGCTCTGGGAGGCTTGGGGACTTGCTGGAGGCCTGGAGAAGCCTCCCACCCCTCTCCCCAGTGGCAGGGAATGGGCCTGGCCCCTCCTGTTGGGGGGTGGAGGAGCTCTGATCACCAGTCAGGGTCACCTTGCTGAGTCCCCCGCGGGCTATGTGACCCCCAGCACACCGCCTGACCTCTGAGGTCCTGAGCCGGCACATCTGTCCGAGGGATGGATGTAATGGTCACAGTGTCTCTGTCCTGGGAGGACTGAGATGCAGGCAGAGCTCAGCACTGGGCTTGTTGCCACCTTCCCTGGGCCCCCACCCCCAGCTTCCAGCAGGTCTTCTGGACCCCCTGGCCTGCTCCCCTGCTGAGGGACACTGATCGTGCCCTGGGGGGGTTGGGGAAGTGCGCTAGCCTTTGCCTCTAAGGTCAATGTAAATCCTCCCCATGGCTCTTTTCTCCCTAAACCATTTGCTAAAGACTTAATGACTGTCGATAAGAAGCCTGTTGCGTTGTCTGGTGCCGCCCGGCCTGCCTGTGGAGATGCCCCAGCGATTCGAATCGTTTAGGTGGACTGTCTGCCCCGGCCAGGCCCGGGGTGTCACCACATCACTGCATGCCCTCCCGCGAGAGCCGACACCTGGGACCCCGTGGGGAGGGGACTGCCTCCCCCAAGCCTGGGATGGGGTCAAGCCCTGGCCACCCCCATCCAGGGGAACTGCCAGGGCCTTCCAGGGGCTGTGCTCAGCCCCAGCGCCGTCCCCTCCTCAAGCCAGCCTGGTGGACCCACCCAGCTCCAACGGCTGACAGCAGCACAGCAGCCCGAGTCTCGAGTCTCGGCCAGCCCCAGTGGTGCCCTCCCCTCCCCATTCAGAGCTGTCTTGGGCATCAGATGGGCTTGGGGTTCCAGGTGAAGATGTCCATCGTGCCTCCAGCCACACACACACACACACACACGCACACGCACATACTGCCTTTCTGCTCTCTCCAGTCCCAGGCTGGGGGAGGGGTGGTTGCCTGCACCTTCGCAATCCCCCCCACCCATCTCCACAGCAGCCCCCACCCCCGCCCCGCCACTGCTCCCTGGGGATTCCCTCTCCTTTTCTTTCCCAGACTGGTTAGCACAGTGCACTATCAAGAAAGGCAGCTTCAGATAATGTTCCCAGGGCTGTCTGTCAGCACCTGGGGCCACTCCAGCCCGGAGGAAAGTGGCTGGGGCCAGCCGGGGTAGAGGGGTGGGGTCACATGGGTACCGACCTCCTGCCAAGCCCCCTTCACTTCTGAGCGCCTTCCCTGAAGCCGAGAGGCTGGCCCTGCCTGGGGCGGGAGGGCTGCTTGGTAGCTCGGCCCGCCAGTGCACACAGGGGCAGGGCATCCCTGTGAGACTAGAGCCGGATGCTGAGCCCATGATCTGGGCACCAGGCTGGCAGCCGGCCCAGCTCTGCCTACTCTGCCCCTCAGCGGGGAGAGAAACAGAGACACAGATGGAAAAGTGACATCAGGCCCCTCCTTGCCATGTGGAAGATTCCAGGCAAAAGCCCTGCCCGTGCTCTCCCTGGCCTCCGTTTCTTTGTCAGTCAAATGGGACTGCAGGCCCAGCTAGTGGTGCGGGGCTGCGGGAAGGTTCGCTGAGCAGTAAATGTGGGTGACAGCCGTCACCCGAGGTCTTCACACTTGGCGGTGGGTGGCTGGGAGACATGATCGTCCCAGAAAGCAGAACGGACCGGTGGGCCAGCTGGGCTCCAGGTGGGGTCAGCGCAGCCTCCCCCCCCTACCCCCAGCTCCCCAATGCCTGGCACCGAAGGGGTTTCTGGCACTGCCTGGAGGCACCACGTCACCTGAACAGAAGGCAGAGCCCTTGCCAATGCTCCCCGAGCGTGACTCTTGCCAATTCAAACGCTATATCTCAACGCCATTAATTTACATTTTGATTCGACTTTCTTAATTTTACTTCAACTTCGCACGACTCCAGTTTGAGAATCATTTTAATGTATTTATCTGTGAGGCAATTTGTTAAATAACCCCCAAGACTCGGCGGTTTTCCGTTCTGAGCTTTTATTGCAAGGCTGTTTTAAATTAAATTAGTTGTCAGGGTCCCTGAGTGCATTGTAACAGGGATGAGTTCACCGCCAGCCCACTCATAAAAGTGCAAGCCGCTGGTTAAATGGACAGGAGCAGGAAGTGGGCTGCCCAGCTCCTCCCAGACCCCCTCGGTGCCGGTTTGGGGAGCGCAGGGCTGGCAGAACCACCCGTGGTCGGAGAAGCAACCAGCTCTGGAGCCACCCAGGGTTCCCAAGCGGGGCTGTGCCTGCCAGGTTCCCCGCAGGGCATTTCCTAGATGGCCACGGGGTGGGGGGAATAGGCCATTTCATACCTGGGCACCCCAACCCTGCTCAGGGGAGGGGGGGCGGGTGGTGTGTGTGAGCCATGGCATGTCTGTGCTGTCACCCCTCTGAGGGACAGCAGAGGGGCAGAGCCTGGTGTCTGCTTTGGGTCGCTGTACCCCAGGGAGAATTGCGGGGAGTTGGGGATGAGGTCTGTCCCCTGCCCCAATCTGTTATCCAAGCCGGCGTCCGAGCCAGGCACCTGGGCAGGGGGCATCATTTGTGAGCTAGAAGGTCCAGGTACTGAATCTGTGTTTCATGTTCACATCAGTGGCTGCTTGCTGCCCAGGAATGAGCAAGGTCTCCCCCACGCACCTTCTGGAGCTGGCCGGTCCTGCAGCTGGGCCTCCCAGCCCTCCCACAGCGCTCAGCCAAGCCAGCCCGGCCTTTCGTTCTGCCCTTCCAGCCTCGCGTCCCCTGGGAAGCTGCCCAGCCCCTGGCAAATGAACCAGGGGGCGCAGTCACTGGGAGTCACTGGCCACCGGACAGCCTCCCCGGGGAAGGCCCAGCATGCAGGAGGAGGGCTGGGATGCTGGGGGTCCTTTGGGAGCTCCTCTGCTGCACCTGGCAGGGGCCTGGCACACAACACGGGTTCAGTGTAGACTTCCCCTATGTCTCGGGGCGGCATGCATGTGGGTTCCCAGTGCAGGCTCTGGAGCTGGCTGCCTGGGTCCGAGTCCCAGGTCTGCAACTTTCCAGCTACGTGACCTTAGACCATCTCTATAAAATGGGGTCCTCGGAGGGGCACTTTGAGGATGACATAGGTTCTGAGTGTCCAGAAGCACCTGGAGGGTAATAAGCCTCCCCGTGTTCCCACCTTGGAGCCAGAGATCTCCTAAGGAGAGGAACTCTTAAATACACCTTTGTAGCCATTTGGCGAGCTCCTATTCACCCAGTGAGGCCTTCCCAAAGGGCTGCCTCCTCCTCCGGGAAGATTTCCTGAGGCATGATTACTTGTGTTCTCTCCTGCATTCCCACAGCTGCGTCCTCTTCCTGCCCAGCTCACTATGCATTGGTGGGGGTGGCGGGGGGAACTCTGCTTTTCATCTTTTAAACCTTCTCTAGCCCAGAACAAGCACACACCCTGCCTGCCATGCTTTCTGCAGCCTTAGGGAACGTCTGGTTTTGGAGGGGAGGGTGGAAAGAGGGAGAGAATTCTTTGTGAGGCCCTGGCTTAAAGCCCTCCAGGGCCCCCCAGCATCCCTGAACCAAGTGCCCCCTCCTGTGTGTGGCCTGCTGAACCTGCTGCCCTCTGCAGCACCCCCTTCCTGCTCAGTGCTGCCCCTACCCCTCCCCTCTGCACCTGACTCCCTCACCTCTCCGACCCCAGCGCCCCTCCTGAAAACTGGCCCACACCCCTTCCTTGGCCACCAATGCCAATGTCCAGCCCATTTCTGTTCTGGGAGTCTTCCAAGGCCCCCAAGCCTGGGTTGGGGTCTGTCCCAGGCTCCTTCATCACAGCCCATGTCCCCAGCACAGTCACTGCCCCATGTCTGGCCTATCCCCACCCCCACCAGACTGTGCTCACGGTGGAGGGCCAGGACCTGAGTTGTCTCGGTGACCATGGGGTCCCTCCTGCCTGGCCTGTCCTCAGTGGGCTCTGCACTCAGGAAATAAGTGAAGAAACAAATGGTTGGGCAAGGTCCTCATGAAATTCTGGACTCCTGGCCACGGGGTGCCGGAGGTTTTGCCTGGCAGCCCCCTTTCTGCCAGCCTTTGCTGGGTGGTAGGTGCCAGGCCTGGCTGCTTTTGGGATGGGAGGGAACAGGGATGAGGAGAACTCAGAGAAAGCCCCCTTACTCTGTGGGGTTCCTGTCTGGCCAGAGGCCCCACCCGCTGCATGCTCTGGGTTTTAATAGGGCCAGAGAGGAGAAGCCGGGTTCCCAGCAGCCAGCGGGCAGGTCTCAGGGGAAGGTCGTGCGTCATGTATGCATGTACCTAGCCCCGAAAGTCCCACCAGGTCTGTCTGTCTCCCAAGCCCGGCTATGCGGTTTGGGACATTTCCCCCCTTCACTGATTTTTTTTCATGCAAACCCAGTCTGCGTCTGTCCTCGGAAAAGGCGAGAGAAGGTGCAGGAGAACGAGGGAGAGATAGAGGGTCTCCAGGAGACTGGGGGGCTCAGAGAGAAGGAGACCTCACTTATGTATGGGTGTTGCTGTTCAAAGCCAGATAACCTAGAAAGATCCGCGGAAGATGTGCTCTCTCCCCGGCCGCCTGACGATAACAGGAGCCATCATTCAGACGGGGTTCATGGCCACCTCTTAGTCTGTCACTGGGTCCTTTGCAGACCTCTCCGCAGCTCACCAGGGAGGGCCCAAGCTCTGCTTGTCCTTCTCCACCCTCTCCAGGGCCAAGGAGGAAGGGGAGGTTTTGTCTGTGCTAATTGCATTGTTAGACCAAAGGTGCTTACTTAGGCTTGCTGTCTAATTTGGGGCCTTTATTAAACATGATTGCTGGCTGACAGCTGGTAGGGAACCAGCCGTGGCTGCCGCGTGGGGGGGCCGTGTGGGGGGAGCCGTGTTTCCCCACACACTGGGGCTTGTCCCCTGCTACCCAACCTGCCACCCCCTTCCTGCTGTGCCCTGCACTGGCTGGCCTCTGCCCCCGCCTTCTTGCCCCTTCCAACACACACACCTCTGTCACCCAGAGCTCACTGCCCTGGAGGCCGTTTTATCCCCACTGGACCTTTAGTAAGCAGAAGGGGAAGAAGCTGCAGGGAGGGGTGCTAGCCAGCCATGGAGGCTTCCAGAAGCCTCTCCACCCCTTGATGAACTCCTGTTCATCCTCCAAGAAAAGTCCCACGTCACCTCCTCCAAATTCCCCTCCCCCCCCTTCACGCCCTGGGTTTCCCTGGCATCTGGTAAACACGGTATACGGTATACACGTGGGCCCAGCTTGCAGTGGACGCAGGCGGCCCCTCCCACGCGCTAGGGCCTTTTTTACAACCTCAATTCCTGGAGCCCATAGTAACCGTATGGGGAGCACACGGCTCTCGCTCTCTCTGCTGCTCAGATGCAGAACCTGAGGCCAAGAGGGTAAGTGGTCAGCCTGAGGGCGCACAGAGCCCAAGTTCACTGGTCTCTGTGCCCGTGCCCTTGACTGCCCTGCCCTCTCCATGGCCAGGTCTGCTGGAAGGCTTCATTCCTCTGCAGACTGCACAGAGCAATTAAACCCTCACACCCTATGGTTCCCAGACCACGCTGCTTTCCCTCCAGTTATCTCATTGAATCCCTCACAGCTGCGAGGCGGGGCAGGAGTGTGTCCTGTGCGGCTTTGGGGTCCCAGCCCCAGGCCAGGCCAGAGCACAGGAGTGGCGCAGTGGCGCAGGGGCCCAGGGGCCCAGCCAGGAAGGGCTAGCCCAGGAGTTGGTGTCAGGGTGGAGGGCCCCTCCTGCCTTCCCCACCAGCCTCTGCTGCATGGGACCTCCAGGAGCACCAGCCCTCTGTGACCGGGTTCCGGGGTGGCAGTCGGGGCCTCAGGCTGGGTCGGGCCTCAGAAGGCAGGGCGAGGGCACTAAGAGCCTTTAGCACAGTGACTTCCCCGCTGATGACACAGAGCAGGGCTCCTTCCCTGCCCAATGGCGATTTGACAGTCATCTGTCAGTGCGGCTCCACACCAAGAGCCTAGAACAGTGACTGCAACAGTGTGGCTATTCAGTAAATGCTAATGGAGTTGTTACGAGAACCTCACACTCACCCCACTCTGGGTGCCAGGGGACAAGCCTAGGCTGGGCTGAACTGGCTGATGCCTCTTTCAGCCCCCTGTGTGTGCCTCCCTCCACACCCACAATGCCCCATTTGACTTGGCAGATACAAGACCCTGGGATTTTCGAAGACCTCTGCCCCGCCCTGGTCAGCCCACAAATTTGGGGCTCCCATGTGGGTGGGTGGAGGCAGTCAGGGCTCATTGCGTGCACACTGATTCGTGCCCTTCATGTTTCTTGAGCATGTAATGTGTGCCAGGCACCGTGCTAGGTGTAAAGAGCTGCTCAAAGAAGTGCAGGGGAGGCGCAGCCCCTGTGTAAAAAGACAACGGGAGGTCCAGCCAGAGACACAAAGAGGAGGAACTCTGGGTTTAGGGAAGTTCAGGAAGGCTTCACAGAGGTGGGGGCATTTGAGCAAGGCTGAGTGGACACCCCCCTCCCCCAGGCAGAGAAGGGGCCACAGCGTGCCTGGCAGAGGCCTGGACAAAGTCTCAGGGGCACGAACAAGGCAATTATTTGCAATAGTCGTCAACCGCAGCAAGTGGAAATGGTCGGGGAGCGAGGAAGGCTGCAAGTACAAGAGTGTCTCACGTTCTCCTTTGAAAAGTAAAGTTTGACCCTGCTATTCCACAGAGGGGTGTCCTAGGATGCCTGCCTAACTTGGGGCCAGAAGGAGGCTTTTTCCAGCACAGACAATCCAATCCAGCAAGTTAGTGGCTGTGGCACCTAGGACCCTGCATTTTGAATCAAGGCGTTCGGTGCTGACGGACACTGGGGTCAGAGGCAGGTGACGCTGTCCGGCTTAGGAGGGACCCGAAGGCTCCGGAGGCTGGCCTGGGGTCCGGACAGGGCTGGCCGCTTCTCCCCTGGCAGAAGGGCCCTCGCCTCCAGCCGGGGGCGGGGACGGCGGCGCAGCGTGAAGGAAGGGCAGACGGCGGCAAAGTCAGCGCGGCGCATCCGTCTGCCCTGACAGCCAGCAATTACACCGCGTGATCGCCAGATTACTCCAAATGCATTTATTACAGGGGTTAGAAGCGGGGGACTTATTTACTGGCAAATCCATACTCATTACAAGACTCAGCCTAGCCTGGACTGAAAACAGCTCAACTGAAACAAATAATTACCAAAGTCCTTCCAGTGCGAGGCTCTCAGGTGTTTGGGGTGCGAGGTTGGGGGGGGGACGGGGGGCGCAGGGTCCTTTCCGTGAAGGAAAGAGGAAGAGACCGAGGGTGAGGATGCCAGGGTCGGGGAGGGAGACACCGCCGTGCTGCGCATGCCCGCTTAGGGCATGAATATGCAAACGAGCCCCGCGGGGCGGGGCCGACACGCCGGGTCCTGAGGTTTCGGGCCACCGCCCACATCCACCTGCGGGCGGAGAAGCCAAGGGAAACGAGGGCGACGTGGGGCCTGCAGGGTTCCAAGATCAGGCCTTTGAGAGGCAGCATTAGTCCCGCATTTTCCAGGGAGTGAAACACTGGTACGGAGCACGAGCTCCCCAGTTGCTGAATGAATGAATCAAAGGGCCAGCGAACAGAAGTATAGCCCAGGCAGACCTTGCCTCAGGCCGGAGAAAGACCCACTCTCAGTCCTCAGGCTGGTGCGCTGGAGGGGCTCCCTCCCAGGGTATGGCCGGCCACGCAGGCACACACTACTGACCCTGTAGCCACAGAGCTGACAGACGCTGGGCATCGTAAGGGTGACGCGGAGAGCACAGACTGGGCTCTCAGGTTCCAAATGTCCCCGCCAGGGACTCTGGGGTTCCAGAAACAAAATCAATCTTTGGGTTTTTTAGGACTGACAGAGCTGGCCGGGACTCCTGCTCCCACTTTACAGATGAAGCACCTGAGTCCCTAACAGAGGCAGGACCAGCCTTGGTCCGGTCCTGTTGTTCAGGATGGAGAGCTCCCAACCGCGCCCTGCGCTCTCGGGATTCCTGGACCGCGGTGGCGGCGGTCAATGCCCGCGTGGGGAGCTGTCAGGCCGATTGAAATGTGGGCTCGGCCTCTCTGCCCGCTGGGCAGATGCTGGCACCGCCACCCGCGCCTTAAATATTCATTCACTTGACAGAACACTAATTAAACAAAGTAAGGTGCATTATTACTTGATTAAATTTTTTATTGGCAGCTTAATTGGTCTGTTAGTTGCCCCTTAGGGAGTTGTTCGTCCGCCCCCTCCCCCCCTCCCGCGCCGTGTGGGAGAGGGCCCCTAGACGTCCCTGCGTCGCCCTTCCCCGCCAGCGGGGTACGCGGGCACTTTGCCCACATCCCCTAGCCCAAGTTCTGGTCTGGGTGCCCGGCTCTCGAGCCCCGCCCCTAGGGCTGTCGAGGTTCCTCTCCTATGGGTCAGGGTGAGCTGCAGCCAATCAGCACCTAGGGGCGGGCCTCTCGAGGTCAAGAGGCTCCACCTCTAAGGCCCCAGGGAGAGGGAATGGACCTAGACTTGGAGAGAAAGTCTGGGGATTTGACTCGGCCTGGGGTAGGCTGGAAAATCTTCCCTTTTCTGGGCCTAGGCCTCCGTTTCCCTCTCCTCACCGCCTCAGGACTGGCCCCGTAGACCCCTTATGGAGGCACAGACGCCGCCCAAGACCTCATGGTCTGGCCCCGCAAGGGCCCGGGGATGCCCCCTCAGAGCAGGTCCCACCTTCCTGGTCCAGCTTCCCACCTTGGGGGGCACCTCCTCCCACCACCCCTACAGGTAGCAGGGCAGCCCCAGCTCTGCCGCACCCCTCTTGGTGTAGGCGCTCACTCTCCCAGGGTCAGAGGCTGGACCGGGCTGCCCTAAGGGGAGCGGGAACCTGCAGTTTCTCAGCCCTCTCTCCCTGCTATCCCTACCGTACTTTTCCCCCTTCCCCACTGGGTGATGGGCGCCCAGAGGCGAAATTTGCTGTTAGCTGGCCCCTTCCCCCAAGTCTGTCCTCTGGGGTTGCAGTGAAGAAAAGCCAGGCTCATGGCATCCTTCCCACACTAGCCAAACCCCCATGTGAGCCTCAGTTTCCCTAGTGCCCCATGGGATGCCTGTCCTCGTCCAGTGAACAGAATTTGAGTGTCGGCACAAATGGAGCAGCGTGTCCTCTCCCTGGGCGAGCTGCTCGCTCTGAGGGCCCAGCTGGTCCTCACACCTAAGCTTCGAGGGCACTGCCCCATCCCCCAGCTTTACAGAGGAGGCAGGGGGGTCCCCAAGGGCTCAGTGACTTATCCAGGGAGTCATATGGGATAGGGGAGGGGAGGGCCAGGCTGAGAAAACGCTGGAAAACCAGGGGCGAGCAGAGCTCCGTGTGTCTGCTTTGTTCACATACCTGCTGGCTCCTCAGCCCTGCGGCAGGAAGGGACCTTCCCAGGGTGGCCCGGGTCCTTGTGTCACAGCCCTGCCGCCAGCCATGCCCAGTGCGAGGCGGCCAGCGCGGGCAGGGGGAGGGGATCGCTGGTCCTGCTCCCGCTGCCACGGCCCTGTCCACACCCTCCCACCCTCCAGAGAGGATCCAGGCCCCGCCAATGACAGAGGAATGGTCTGGCCGCCCCAGAAGCCGCCTCTGGCGAGCAGGAGGCGAGGTAATTGGCATCGCTGGCCGAGGGAGCAGGAAATGAACGGCCGCAGCCCTTGTGAAGCGGGAAGCTGTTTAGTGTCACCGGCCTTATCTGGGAACAGGCTGCCCAATTATGGGACCGTGCCCGCTGCACTCAGCAGCTGCTGGGCCTGCTGCTGCCCCCTCCCCAGGGTCCTCACAGTATCTCTGGGCCTGGGGCATCTGCTGCCCGTTCCAGAAGGCACAAGGCAGCTGCCAAGAGAGAGGTGTGCCCCGCTGCTCCCCTGTCCAGGTGTGCGGCTGCAGGTGTTCCCACCAGCCAGGCCTGGCATGCAGGGGAGCCGCTGCTGGATCCACACCCCGCTCCCGGGCCCTCTCCTCCCCAAAGGTGACTGTCCAGGCCAAGCCCTGCCCAGGGCTGCCTGTTCTAAGTATCCCTTCAGGGGATATGAGATGAGCTGATATGAGTGGTGGGAAGCACCCAGTCAGGCTGGCGAGGGTCTCCAGCCACCCCATCCCTGGCCTCGGCTCAGGGCAGGAAGGGCAGGTCCCCCTGCTCTAAGGCTCTACCCCCTCTACCAGCCACCGAATGAGAGGGTTAATAATTCTGTGGGTGGACAACGCTCAGAAACCCAGTGCCACCGGGGGCTGTGATAAGGTGTCATAGATTAAGAAAATAGGACTATAATGGGTTTGCAATTGTATGTAACACAGCCAGATATGAGCAGATCACGTTGCGGCTCACAGATCCGAGAGGGGCTGGCGGCCCAGAAGGGCTGAGCAGAGGGTGGGGCTGGGTTGCCCTTCCGGACTAGAAACGGGGATGCATCCCAAGTGCTGTCTGGGCAGCCACACCGGGGGTGACACAGGGCACGGATAACTGGCTTTGGGGTCGAACCCACCTGAGTTCCAAACTGGGGCTCCATTGCCCCATCTGTAAAGTGGGGGTACAGCTGTTTGCTCAAGGGCCGTGAGAATTCAGTGGGCTTGTGAACCACATGCTCCGTAAATGCCCGGCCCCTCCTCTCCCTTCTTCCTCCTTCCACAAGGCTCCGGCATTCAGGCCTTGTCACGCACCCCCCTTTCTGGGAAGGTATCCCTTAGTCTGCAGACATGTCGAGGGGGACCCTGCACACAGCCCCTGCTCCTGACCTGGCCCTCCACTGTGGCAGGACGGGTGACAGGTGCTGCGGGGGGACTGTCCCTCCCACAGCACATGCTTATGGCTGCCACAGACACACAGGAGAGCTTCCTTCTGGTCTGAAGACCCCCTTCCAGCAGGCAGAGAGGATGGCCCTGGAGTCAAGGCTCCGAGCTTCCGTGCCAGCCAGACAGCCTGAGGGTGTCAGCTCTCTTCGTTTACCAGGGTTCATCAGTATCTGGGAGCTTCCCCAGGGCTCCCCTCTGTCCTCAAAGCCAGCACTGAGGGGGTCACTGCCCATGACGTTCAGCAGGTAACATGGCTTATGTGAACAGGGCACATGAGGGATCCTGCCATCTCTCTGGTGTGAACCCAGGAACCCCACCTGCTCTCGTCTGCAGTTGGGGGAGACTAGGAAGAACCAGTGGTGCGCTGTCCCCTCCCCTCAATCCAGCCACCAGGGCCACCAGGTACTAAGGAACCAGGTGAGCCTCCTGAAAGCTCTGTGTAGTGGTCTCAGGTGTATAGCAGACGGGCCTGCAAGGAGAGGCTTCTGGGGGGAGGGAGGGGGCAGAGGCCAAAAGGAAGGCCAGGGCAGGCCTTGGGCTGGGCAGGGATGCCAGGGAAGAAGGGAGGGGGCTATCTTTGTGGCAATGAGCCTGGGATGTAGAATAGCTCCAGGCCTGGAAGATGGGCTAGGCTTCTTCCCAGAGGAGCGGGACAGGCCCTTCACTGGTGCCTCAGACCTTGGCTGGGGGTTCATCTCACCCCTGCCCACATCATGGAGACCCCAGAACTGGTCTAGCGCCTGCACTGTGTTCTCAGCTATCCCTAGGGAGCACCGCTGGTGGGCAGAATCCCTTACTTACTCCCCCAGCCTGTCAGCTCCTCACTTGTCCAACAAGCAGCCTGGCCTGCTGCCACCCAGACCCAGGGCTCACGAGCCCTCACTCCCCAGGCTTTGAGGACCCGCTAGGCTGCGGTGGGGCTGGTGGCCTACCCATTCCCCCACCTCAACCCCGGCTCTCTGTCGGCTGTCACTTACAGATGGGCCCCATCTCTGTCTGTCCACTCTCTGATGGAGCCTCCTGTTCCCACAGCTGCTCCCCCTTCCTCACCCCTCCTCCCTGCAGACAGCTTGGCTAGGCTGTGGGTGTGAATTTCCACCAGGAGGGAGGGCCTGTTCCTTCTGGCACTGGAGCAGAGCCTGTGGGGGTTGGGGAAGCGGGAAGCTGGGGTTGGGGGGAGGGTTGGGATGGGGGAATGGGCCGTGCCCTGCCACATAGCTCCTCTGGGAAATCGTCCAGGCCCGGGATGGCCCGGAAGACAAAGTGGGCTCTGGTCCCAAGTGCCTTGGCTCCATATGGGGGCGGTGGGTGCGGTCAGAGTAACCTCCTGAGCCCCCTTTCCTTTTCTTCCTGTCTTAATACACCCTCCTGCCAGCAAGGACAAAGGGCTCCCATTTTGTGGATGGGAGGCCTGAGGCCAGGCCCTGGGGGACTGAGGGGAGATGAGGTTCCTGCCTCCACAGAGCTCACTGCCTGGTGGGGACAGTACAGTAGAGAATGTCACATTGTGCTCTGTGCTGGGGAAGGACTCAGGTGAGATGCTCCCCAGCTCCTGCCTGGCCCTGTGGGAGGGAAGCCCAAGCCCCGGAGGATGGGGATGGGCAGACTCCCACCCCCAGCTCCACGGTGCTCCCCCGCCCCTGGCCTGTCTCCTGTGGTTCCTGCTGGAAGGGCAGCTCCGCCCACCCAGAACCTGGTCTGCTTCCTGCTGGTATTTAAAGAAGTGTGTCCGAGTTTGATGGTGGCTTTTGTTCCCATTCCTATCTTCCACCTACCCTACAGTGTCCCTCAAGGTAAAACAGAGGCAGAGATACCGGAGCGCCTCGCCCAGGCTGGGCTTCCTGCCAGGCCCTGTGCTGGCCACGGTGGATTCAGAGACCCAGTGCAGTGAGGCCCAGCACTGTACTCAGGGCACACTGGTTGGCTGAGATGAGGGTCAACTTTTGGGGCCAGGCTAGGGCAGCAGGGAAGGCTTCCTGGAGGAGGCAATGTCAGCCCAGGAAAGGAAGGAAAAGGCAGGTGGGAGCCAGACTGCAGTGGGCTGGGGAATACCAGATGGGAGAAATCCCACTGTGAAAGGAAGGAGTAGAAGACAGAACATAGTAGCTAGAGGGGAGGCTTGGGGGAGCTGGGTTTTTTAAGAAAGACTAGAATGTCCTTAAAAGCTAAAGGAAAAGTACCACCTGAAGACAGGATGAGGGACAGGGAGGGTTCATCAAGGCAGGAGGGGACGAAGCCCCAGAGCAAGGAAGTTTGTATGTTAGACAGCCGGATGGAGGGGATTTTCTGTCTTCTCGAAGTGAGAGATGAGGGCATCTCTGTCTCTCTCCAGGAGGCACTCACTCATTTAGAAGATGAGACCGAGGCACAGGAAGGTGGCCTGGCCTGCCCTGGTGTGTTGACCAGTGTCCCCCCAACCCCCCACCTCCGGGGCTAAGATGGGATGAAACGGGCGAGGGCCCCGAGAGCACCCTAAGGAGAGCCAGCACTCACTGGGCTGCGATCCGCAGGCAAAGCCACCTTGAATTCATAGCGTGGTGTTTCTGAAGCTCTCCGGTCAGGCCCGCTGCCTGGCACGCTCAGTCTCCTGGGGAGGCAGCTCCTGCCTGCCTTTGGAAACTTGTTAATATTCCCCGCTGTCAGGCAGTCCTTCCTCTCTCCTGTTACGGTGGAGCCAACTATCTCTGTGAGGCCCAGCCATCCTGGAGCAGGCTGCCATCTGTCCTCCAGCCCCAGGGAGGCCCTCCTCACTCCTATGCCCTTTGCTAGGCACAGTAAGAGCACAAGTGTGTTGTGCCCAGGACTCCGGCAGGTCCCTGTCTCATAAAGATGTCTCCAGGGAGCTGGGAGCCTCCTTGGCTTCTCCCTGCAGGTCTTCTCTGAGTCCCTCCTTCTGGCTCCTCTCTCTTGCCTGGCAGGAGAAGCCTGGGGCCAGGTCACTCACGGGCTGGGACACCTCCTGCCACCCAAGGCCAGGCCTCCCTTCCCGAACTGCACTGGAGACCAGCAGAGCGTTCAGCACGGTGCCCAGCCCATAGGAAACGCTTGGTAAAGAAACCAGCACCAGGCCACGCAGGCAGCGGGCAGGACGGCATGCAGGGAACCCGGGCCCTGGCCTCACGTTTGAGCCCTGCCGCTAGCCCTGGGTGGCCCTCAGTAGACGACTTCTCTCCCGGAGGCTCTTTCCGCATCAACCCTGAGGCAGGTGGCCGTGCTGAGCCAGGGAGCCCCAGGGTCCTGCTCTTCTTACAGGGGACACAGACATCCTGGCCCAGCCCCCTAGGACTGGAGGCTTGGCCAGGTAGCCACTTCGAAATCCCAACCTGCAGGAAACCATGGGCTGCAACAGCCCCGTTTGCAGAGCCCGGCCTAGTTCATCTGCTTCATTAAAGGCACTAATTAATTGGCTTAATTAAAAGGGTAACCTGGAAGCCAGCAGAACCACCTCCTAACGAGGCACGAGGCTGTGCCGAGGCAGCCCTGGAGCCGAGGAGGGGAGCCCCCTGCCTGCCACCAGCATGCCCATCCAAGGGCCCTGAGCCCAGCCCTCAGCTTCGGACAGGCCCCAGGCCACCTTGTGCTGGTGACCGCTGACCCCCTCCCCAGCCCTCGTACCTCTCGTACCCCTCGGTCAGGCTCTGTGCGCTGGGGGGAACCGGAAGTCCCGCATTCACTGCACCGCCTGGCTGCGGTTAAAAGCCCGGAACGTAAGCAGCCGTAATTAGACGAAGCACAGGCGGGCGGGCTGCGGCACGGAAAGGTTAGCAGGCCATGAGGGAGGGACGGCATAGTATGGAGGCCGAGCCTGGCCATCCCGGGCCAGTCCCATAGGGAGCTGGCACCGTGGCAGAACCCCGCCTGGGCAAGGAGCCCCCGGACCGCAAGCTTCCATGATCACGATGCACTAAAGTCAGGAGAAGGGGATTTAAACCCCACATCCCCCTCTGGGGGGCCCGTGGGAGGCTCTGCTGGTTAAGCGGCCGACTCTTGGTTTCAGCTCAGGTCATGATCTCAGAGTCGTGGGATCGAGCCCCGCATCAGGCCTGGTGCAGGGGCGTGGAACCTGCTTCAGATTCTCTCCCTCCCTCACTCACTTGTTCGCTCACACACGTGCCCTCATTCTCTGTCTCTCTCAATAAAAATCTCTAAAAAAATAAAATTAAAAATCCCACCTCTACCTCTAGAGGCCGGGTGGCTGTGACAAGCTACTTTGCCTCTCTGAGCCCTCTTCCTCATTTTCAAACCCCTTGCCAGGGGCTCCTGGGCAGCTTCCCTTCGCAGGCCCGCCTTCCCGGGGCTGGGACGGACCAGACGTGTCCGCCCAGGGCGGTGCGGGAGAAGCTGAGACTTGTGTGCTACTCTTGGTCCCGCCCGCCCGTCCTGCCAGCCTCTGCAGAGGGAAAGTCTCCGCGTCCTGTCAGGGTTTCAGTCCTTCCCCAGAGTGACAGGAAAATAATTCTCACAACTCCTCACAGCTCACAAAGGTGTTCTTCCAGACAATATTCATCTGAGCGTCCTGTCACCCTTCATTTGGAGCCGAGCTTCCCTGGTTTGGAACCAAGGCATCCTTCAAGGAAGGAATTCTCGCGGTGTGGGGACGCTGCCTCCTCCACCCCACACACTCCCCAGGACACCGGTCAAGTTCATGAGCAGCCCCCATCTTTGACCTTGACAAACCCCTGCCTGAGCAGGAAAGGCATAAATGGGCAACACAGGCCCAGGGACCATGAAGCCTCAGAACATTCGCTCGCAACTCCTCTCAAAACCCCAAGAGAGGAAAGACAGGAGCCCAAAACAGGCGGAGGGTGGCCACCAGGATCCAAAGGCGCCCAGTGAGGCCCTGACGTTCGGGGGGTGGGGGGGCAGGCAGGGGGTGAGCTCAGATATCCCGGGACATGCTGTGGTTTAGGACACAGGAGTGTGGGAGACCCCCGGGAGGGTCCAGAGCCTCAGCCCCGCCGCCGTGATGGGTAAGGCCTCGGGGCCGCCCGGCCAGCCCGGGGCTGGTGGACACACAGCTGTTGCTCACGACCCACTCCCACGCTGAAACCACGGTGGCGGCGGCTGTCAGACGGACAGATTTAGTCTCCGAGCGAACAGCTGTTAGCCTGCTCCCGGCCGACAGCTCTGCCGCCGCCTGGGAGCCAGGAGTGAGGTCCCAGCAAGCGTGCCCCCGCCCCGTAATCATGAGACTCATTCAGCACCAGGCCCTGGGGAGGGAAGGGGTGCCACACGGCTGTCCCACCCCCAGTGTCAGGCCATGCCACCAGAGTCCCGCACACCACCACCCTAGCTCCTCCCAGCCTCAAAGACCCAGGCCCCCATGCCACTGACCACCTGGGTGTCCTGCGGGCTGTCAGTGCTGGAGTCTGCCCACAGCTGCCTCACCCACAGGGACCAGCCCCTTCCGTCCTCCCACTGGGCATTTACGAGGGACAAACTCTGCCCCCATCATCCTATCTCTGCATCCCTGGCCCCATGTTACAGATAAGGAAACTGAGGCCCACAGAGGCAGCTAGGTGAGCAGCCAGGAGGACTAGAACCTAGGGCTCTGGGGGCTGCAGCTAGAGGACGGCGTCCATGGAGTCCACTCTCCCCCCACCCCACCCCCTGCCGTGGGTGGGCAGAGTACTTGGGACCCAACCCCTGGAGTGCCTGGTGGGGGCATCAGGCTGTCCCCGGGACAAGGCTGAGAACTTAGAGGGGATGGACAGGGCCACCTGCAACAAGAAGGCCCCACAGGTGGGACAAAAGCAAAGCAGGGAACGTGGGAGGCCTGGCTCAGACAATGGGCCAAATGATGGCGGGCCTCGGCTCTCAGGGCCCTTTGGGTCAGAACCCCACCTGGGCCCCGAGCTGCAGCCCTGCCCTCAGCCCCACTCCAGCACGCATGTGCAGTGTACCCCGGGCCACACAAACCTGCTTGTTTTCCCTGGTTCAGATCCTCGGGTGTGGGGGTGGGGGGAGTTGAGGGAAGGCCGGGGGGCGGGGGGGGGGGCGAGGTTTTGCTCAGTGCAGCCCAGGAAGGAATGTGCTCAGAAAAGAGCTGTTGACTGTGGGGCTCTCCTGCACTAGGCTCGTGCTTGCCAGGTAACCCCTGGAAGCTGGAGCACGGAGTGCATGGCATGGGCATGGACGCATCCACGGCCACAGCCACATGGTCGGGATGCAGGAGAGCCGGCACCAGAGTCCAGACAGTCGCGCTCTGGGCTGCATCCTACCGGGTGGGCTGCACCAGGCTCTGCCCACGGGACTGCAGATACCCCAGGGAGGCCACCCTGGGGCAGAATGCACATTTCTAGAAGAGCAAGTAGGGACGGCCCTAGACTCAAGAGTCAGACCCTGGGACCAAGCCCTTCCTTGGAAAGCTGCTTAATGCCTCCAGGCCTCTGATCCCTCCCACTGAAATGAGCCAAACAGCCCCTGCCCACACCCCAAGCTGGTGCGAGGGCCCAGGGAAGGGAATGTCAAGGTTGAGGAAGGGCTGGGAGCCTGACACCTGGCTGCCCAGCAGGGCTCACCTGTGCCCTGGACAGGAGGCACTGCGGCCCTGGGGCCGGAGGGAGGGCCTGATTTCCTGTCCACAGAAGAGAGCCCAAGGGAAGAGCAGATGATCACCCTCATCATTTCACCAAGCTGCTTGTTATGAATATTAATAGCATTAATTATTTCTAATCCGGCATCCAGGCCTGGGCTGGCCATGAGCGATCCCCAGGCCACCAGGCTCTGAGGGAGGCTTTGACCTCCTCCCCGGGGCTGTAGGGTCTAGGTCTGGGACAGAGCCTTTCAAGGGCAGAGCTGGGAGGGGGGCCAAGGTGGCTCAGTTGGTTGAGCATCCGACTCTTGGTTTCGGCTCAGGTCATGATCTTGGGGTCATGGGATTGAGCCCCACATTGGGCTCTATGCTCAGCAGGGAGTCCACTTGGGGTTCTCTTTTTCCCTCTGCTCCCTCCACCTCCCCCCCACATGTGATCTCTCTCTCTAATAAATAATTGAAATTTTGGGGAGAAAAAAAGGGGCAGAGCTGGGAGAGCGGGAGTCCAGCCCAGGGCAGCCACAGCAATTAGGGAATCTGCAGACAGGACTTCACCTGTGGTTCTCCTGGGAAGGGGTTTCACAAGATGGGCACCCACTTCACAGATGGAGAAGTGGCTCCATTCTCCAGGAGAATCCAAGCTCCGCAGCAGGATTGCACCTGCCCTGCGGAAGGTGACTGAGCAGCTGCTGGCCCCATCCCCCTAGCCTCCGAGCCCCGCCCCCTCACTAGCTCCTCCCACCTTGAGCCTTAAGGATGTCTGTACCAGAGGTCAAGATCCTGCAGGGGAGGGGACAGCTGGTCAAAGCAGCTGAGCTAGGAGACCTATTCTGCTTGGGGAGTCTGACCTCAGAGCTGTGGCTGGGGGACAGGTGCCTCAGTTTCCTTATTAATAACATGGGGATAATAATGGTGCCCCTTTTATAGGATCCTTGCAAGCATCAACTGCTAATGCAGACAAATGCTTCCTACCAGCCTGTGGCATACACCAGGCACTTACTTTCCTGGTATACCCCTGCCCCATCCAAGACCAGTGGTGGACGGTGGACCATGGCTGGCAGCCCCATGTTCAGTCCCCAAGACTGTGGGGCTGGGGCCAGGCCCCTTTCCCCATTCCATGCCTCAGGTCCCTGACCCCACACTGGGGGTATAACCCAGTGGTCTCTGAGGAGCCTCCCATGCATGACTCACGGAGTGGGGGGCTCAGCCCCTCTTCCTGGGGCTCCATGACTCCTCCATTGTTCCCCCTGCTGGAACCACAGTCTGCCCAACACCACCCTGTGGCAGGCTCCCCCCATCGTCTCTCAGGGTGTCAGCTTCCTTGGCTCCAAACTGGGGTGACGGGGCCCCTCATACAGGACCGCCATGCAGATCCAGGGAGGCGGGGGGTGGGGCTCCACGCACTCTGGGGGTCACTCAGGTCCAGGGGCGGGGGGACAGCTTACGAACAGGCTTTGGAGTGGGACCCAAGGCTCCCCTTAGAGTCATGTGACAGTGGGATGATGTCTTAACCCCCCAGGGCCTCAGGCTTTGGAGTGGGACCCAGGGCTCCCCTTAGAGTCATGTGATGGTGGGATGATGTCTTAACGCCCCAGGGCCTCAGTTTCGACACCTGTAAAATGGGGCAAAGAACTGTCCACAACATGTAGAGCTGCTTTGCAGAATCAGTGAGGTGACAGACTCGCAGACGCCCTGGAGTCACCACATGGCCACTGTGTGTACTGCTAACCCTCCAGCTGCCACACCCCCTCCCCAAGCCAGCCTCCACCCAGGGGCCCGCCCTCTCAGCCGTGGGATCTGTGAGGTGGGAGGGGGCTCCCAGGGCCTGGCTCCACGCACCACACCCATCCTAGGCCTTCTGTGGGCCCAGGGCAGCCCCTCCCCAGGAAGGTCCCCGGCCCCCTGCAGACAAGGGCCTCTGTCCCGCTGACCCTGGGTCAGGGCAGGGCCAGCACACTGGCACAAAGGCTGGGCTCTGTCTGTGCCCGCAGTGGGGGCAGCTGCCCGTGAAGGGCCCTCCTGCCACAATGAAGCCTTTGAGCAGCTGCGGGCAGGAGCTGAGCTCCCCTTGAAGGGCTGGCTCTCATAAGCCCTGTCTGTCTGTGAGGCCACCCGGCCAGGAGGCAGCTGCTGTGGGGGCAGGGCCTGCGCCCCCCAACCGCTGCTGGGCACACCGCCTCCCCGGCCTCTCACCGGAGGATCCGTGGCTGGGGCGGGCCACAGGCCAGAAAGCCAGGTGGGGACCTCGGGGGACAGTGCTTGCCCCCATCCCTGCTCCAAAGTGACAGTCCAGGCCCAGCACAGGGACGGAAAGCCCCAACTTCCCCTGCCCCAAGCTCTCTGAAGCCACTGTGGGCCTGGGGCTCTGCCTCCCTGCGTTTCTCCCTCTCTTAGCCTCAGTTTCCTCATCTGTAAAACGGAGCTTCCAAGCACAACCCCGACCCCTGGCATCTGTGTGAATCAAACAGGACCTGTGTTTCATGCTCTACTCGGTACCAGGCAGGCAGCCAGGGCTCAGAGAGTGCCCGCCGATCCCTACCCCATCGCCGCTCCAGCCTGGCACCCACTTCCTCCCCAGTTCAGCCTCTGACTTGGGGGGTGACCTTGGCCTGGTGACCGAACCTCCCTGAGTCTTAGCTTTCTCCTTCATAAAATGGGCTAAGGCCCATTTTTGCAGGGTTGCTGTAAAGACATGGCCATTTATCAATGTGCCTTGGGCTCAGGAAGCTTTGGTCCAATGAATTCCCTGAATGCCAGAAGCAGCACCTCATAGGAGTCCAGGGAGAGGAAGGAGGAAGAATAAAGGCGGGAGGGAGTGGGGCGACCTTGGGAACTACAGCCAGCTCCAGTGTCGCACAGGAGGCCTAACATGGGCTGGGCAGATGTGAGACAGGCAGGGCTGGTTCCTCAGGTCAGTCTGGGAGGGCTTCCTGAGGGAGGCAGCGTTCCTCCAATGTGGGGAGCGAGGGTGGCCCACCCGAGAAGAGCAAAGGTGTGGGAGCCACATCAGCCACAGGCCTAACGAGGGAGGGAGCAGAAGAAAGGCAGGCAAGCTAACCTGGGCCAAGCTGAGAAGGTCTGAAAGGCCAGGCCAAGGGCTTTGGACTCAGTTTTTCAGGAAATAGGGAAATAGGGAGCCAATGATGATCTCTAAGCCAGTGACTTGATTAAGTGTGAGTTCTTCAAACATCTGGCAGTATCTGCATTAGACAGAGGCTGGGCCCGGGAGGCCAGGCAGCCCATCTGTCCCATCACGGCGGGTCAGAGAGCCAGCCAGCCAGGAGTGTGCGTGAAGGGGATTTGGCAAGGAAAGCCACCCAGGGCCTGACCCTCTGTGGGGTCCTCGTCCCAAAGCCAGCCCTGCCTGCGGCTGCCCCAACATCCTGGGACACGGAGGGGCTCCCTCCCACCCCCCAGGCAGGCTAGTGCCCAGCAGAGGGGAAACTTCAAGAACCCAGAACCAGCCTAGGTTCAACTCTGGCTCTGCCCCCACTGCTTTGTGCAAATGGGGTCACCTCTCTGAGCCTGTTTCCTCCTCTGTAAAGGGGGGGCAGTTAAGGATGCCTGAGCCCTGCAGTGCCACTGTGATGATTAAGTTGGACACTCAAGAGTTTCTGCCGAGAGAGGACCCCTGTTCTCTCTCTGGCCTTCCTTGCCTTGGAAGAGGGGGACTGGGGAGCAAGGGGAAGCCAGGTCTCCGAGGAGCCCGCGCTGGACACAGTAACACTGTTGAGAGAAGCAAGGGTTCGAATCTGACCCCTGCTACTGAAAAGTCGTGTGACCGGGACCCTCTGTGCCTCACTTTCCTCATGTGTAGGAAGGGAATAATAACAGCAGGGCTGCACAAGGTGTGAGGATGGAGCCGCCGTCCGTGGAGCACTCGGCACAAAGCGTGTGCTGGTCATGGGAAGTGTTGTTGGCTCTGCGTTTCCTCCCAGCCCCCAGGGAGGCCAAGACCACTTCCTGACTGAGGGTGTCTGGGGGTGCTGGGCCATGTGGGGCCCCCAGTCATTCCTTTCTGGCGCCTGGCTCCCGTCTCCCAGCCTGTACACCCTGGAGCCATCTCTCCACTCTGCACCCTCAGGACCCAGCAAGGCTGCCACTGCCCCCAACTCGGGCCAAAGTCAGGGCAGCAAGAGGCCTCGGCCATACTCTTCCCCTAGCCCACACCTGAATCTGGGGCTGAACAGAGCTTTTGGAGGTAACCCCTCAGTTGCAGGTTCTCTGACTCTCAGAACCTCTACCGGCCCCCAGAGGACATGGCCTTCACCTCCCCAAGGCCTCCCCCAACCCCCCAACCTCCTGAACTGGGGAGGGATGGTGCAGCCCCCCCACTCCAGCTGCCCCACGGAAGGGCCATGCTGCAGAAAGCCGGCTGAGTAAATAATGACATTTCCTCCTCTCTCCTGTGCTCTTCGCCCCCTTCCCCTTCCACAAATAAATTATCAACATGCCCAGGTCCCGGCGGAGCGGAGCATATCGCGGGGAACAATGAAAAAGCTTTTAATAGGATTCCAGGAGCTGCAGCCACTCGCTCACGGGCCCTAATGGAGATTGCTCCGTGACCACGGGCCGCTCGCGCCCTCCTGGGCCCCTGGGGCCCAGCTCCTCCAGGGGGCACCGAGGGTGCAAGGCCCAGCTGGGCCACCTGCTGACGTCACAGGCCAGCATCTGGGCCCAGAGAGAAGCGCTTGGTGGAGGAGGGACAAAGCGCATGCTGGCCACCCAGACTGCTCGCCCTCGGCCCCAGTGGACCAGGCCCATCATAACAGCCCTGAGGCAGACTCCTCCAGGAAGCCCCCCGCCTGCCTCCCTCCAGGGTTCAGATGCACCTCTGCTATGAGCCTTCCCTGACCCCCTTACCCCAGGCACGCTGAATGACGTCACATGTTGGCAAAGGCCTGCAGGTACCTGCACACAGTGGGGCCTCCGGGGACGCAGGCGTAGCACAGGGGCAGGGAGGGGCGCTCCGGGAGGCCTGGGCTCAGAGGCCAGAGGGGGACAGCCCATGGACCAGGGTAGGTTCCCAGCTCTGGGAGGGGCATGTTGAGGGAGAAGCTTCCGAGAGACAGAGCTCAGGCCCTGGTGACCTTGGGGTTACCTGCCACCTCTGTGCCTCAGTTTCCCATCTGTGAGAGCATGTGTAAGGACCCAGATGGGGCAGGGCCACATCTGCCCCTATGGGCGTCGCCCTTCCTCCTTGTCACCTTGACCAAGTCACTTCACCTGTGTCTCATTTTCCTAGGGGACAATCGGGATAATTGTAGAGCCTACCTCAGAGGCTTGGGGTGGGGATTAATCCAGTGAACACTGACAGCACGCAGCCAGGGCCGACCATGTCATCTCCTGCTAGGACCATGACCACCATCTCCCAGGCAGTGGTGTGCTGGGGCGCTAACAGGGTGAGGTGCCAGGTCCTGGCTGTGCGACCTTTGTCCAGTCACTTTATCTGTCTGTGCCTGTTTTTCCTTCTGTGAAACGGCAGTTGTGAAGCCTCAAGAAGATCCTGCGTGGGTAGGGTCCTTAGTGTAGCTCTGCGACAGGCGGTGTAGACAGTAAACACTCAGGAAAAGCAGCCACAATGGCTTCTCTGCTGTCCTCATGAGAGGCACTGAGGCCCGCTATTCCCCAGCCTGGCTTCCTCACTGAGGTCTGGCACACAGGGGGTACCCAGTAAATACCCAAGGGGGTTCCTGCCTGACCCCATCCAAGAGGATCTAGCCTGGGCACAAGATGACATAGGAGACCTGACCTTTGCCCAGTGAGGGGCCAGTCAGGAGCTGAGCAGGTGCCCTGCGAGCCTGCCTGCCAGACCAGGTGGGTGCCCCTGAGTGTGGGAGGCGAGCCCCCCGCCAGGCCCGGAGCTCCACAGGGCCCCAGGCAGGGGCAGCACCCCAGCCCTGGACCTGGGGGAGCCTGTCGTAGCCGCACTCGTACCGACCCCGAGATGCGCTCTATGGTTCCATTTCACAGGTGTAGACGCTGCGGCACAGAAAGAGATGAGGTGTCCAGGGGCACCTGGCTGATAAGTTTCAGAAGTGGGATTCAAACCCAGGTCCCCCAGACCCCAGAGCCCAGCACTTTGATTCTCCACAGCCCAGCTGCCTCATGGTGGATCCTGACTTCCTCGTGGCCTCGGACAGGGCATTTCCCCACTCCGTGCCAAAGCCTCCCTACTCTGGCAGTGGGAAGAAGACAAGCCAGGCACAGCTGGTCAGGCAGAGGGCCTGGCACTGCCCAGCCCTCACGATAGCCCAAGCCTGGTAGGGACGACAGGGGGGAGGTCTTGGGGCTCAGAGTCCAGAGTCATGATCTTGCTGGGCCCTTCAGGGCCTTGTGGTCCAACCCCTTGGCCAGCAGTAGTGGGGAAACTGAGGCACAGGCGGCTCTACTGTGACTGGAAGGGTCGGGGATTACGTGTGGTTTATCTCCCTGGACAGGTGGGCAGTCTATAGGGGGTGCAGCCTCTGTGAGGAGGGGAAGGGCTTCCGAGGCCCCCACTGCCCTCCAAGGAGCCCTCTCTGTATCCACGGGCCAGGACTGAGCATGGGACCCCCAGGAGCAGGGGTGGGGTGTGCGGTTCATTCACCTCCCAGCCTGGCTCGGGCCGGGTAAGGGAAGGCGGGTTAGAAGGGTTAGGTGTGAGCCTCTGGGTGCAAGAATGTGTCTGTGAAAGCACACGTGATCGAGAAGTGTGAGCAAGATGCACACTTCCCTCTCCGTTCTGACGTGGCCCTGGCAGGGCTGGGAGCATGGATAACTCCTCTGCGGCCAGCCCCAGGCCGGGGCCACCACGGGCAGCTTCTCTGAGAGAGTGAGTGAGACCCCCTGTGCTCCACTGAGCCTACATCCCCCTCTCAGGGCAGGAGCAGCCTGGCCCCATCCAGAAGCCCAGTGGCTGACCAAAGGCCACCCTGTGCCTTCACTGGGACAGGCCTCCCCGGGCCCCATAGCAAACTCCCAGGATCCGGGGAGTGGGACCAACCCGCCAGCAGCCAGATCCCCTGAGTTGGAACCAGGCCCCTCGAGTCTGACCGCAGAGGAGTGTGTTTAAATCAAGGTCATCCCGAGAAGCCAGCAGGCAGCTGCTGGGCTGGGTGTACAGGGAACCTTGGTCAGCACTTGATCCAGGACCCAGGTGGATGTGTCCCTTTTCGGCAGCTCTGTCCAGTGGCTTTTGTCCCTAGGAGGCCCAGCTGGCAGGTTGGGCCCTCTGCAGCCCCCCATGCCAGCTCCTGAGGGGGGCACTCAGTCCTGGCTCACCATTCGTGCACCTGCTCACTGAGCCCGCACTACACTTAGCACCTACTATGTGCCAGGCCCCATAGCTGGCACAGGGACACACGAGTAAACAAGATGGAGAGACACAGTCCCTACCCTCAACCATCCTGGCTTCCCACCTGGCCCCCGACCCCTCCTCCCCAGCCCTGCCGCCACTCAGGACCAGCCAGCCAGGGGTCTCCCCCCACTACCCCCCAGATTGGCCCTGGGTGTCCCCCACACCCACAGCCCCCTGAAAACTCAGCTCTCCCCTCTGCTCACCATACCCCCACCAGGCAGCCATTGGCAGGCCACCCCCAGGAAAAGCCCATCCCGGCGCCAGCACCCACCCAGCGGCATTTTTGAGGACATTTTCCCCGGGGCAGAATTTCCCAGGCATCGCCAGGGATGGGGAGCGGAGGGGCAATGGGGGAACCGGTTAGACAAGAGCAATTTGCTTCTGTAGATAAATGCCGGCTCCTCTCCGAAGCCAGTCCCCCCTTTCTTTTCTCTCTTCCTCGCTCGCTCTTTCGCTCTCTCTCTCTTTTTTTTTTTTACAGTTTGCTAAATCTGTTGTAATCTGGTGCCAACGATTAATTCAGGCAGAAGGAGGGAAAGGGGAGTGAAACACAGTGCCGCGAGCAGCTTCTCGAGAGCAAGGCAGGGACAGCCATGTCGAGTGCCTCCGCGACCCCAGTTTTAATCCAGGTTTTTATTAAGTACAAAGCCATCACCCCCCACCAACAGCCCCGCCAGGCCTGGGCAGGCACAGCCTTGCAGCCACCGGGGGTCCCAGGGCTGCCGGATGCCTGGGTCCTGCGCTCTGCCTGGGAGGCAGTGTCCCCTAGTGGTTAGCAGAGCCCCATACAGCCGGGTCCACTGCCTCCCTCCCTTCTTCCTGCAGCCGGCGCCAGCTCTGCCCAGTGCCCCATCCCCGTGCAGGGGCACACTCAGAGCCAGGCGAGGGTTCCTAAAGAACCCCCTTTAGCACTTGCAGCACTCAGTCTACACAGAGACCGCTGTCCTGTCACAAACAAGCCCAAATATCTTCCTTCCCGGTCCATCAGATGCCGGGTCAGCCGGCCCATGTGAGAGGATACAAAGCTCTCAGGAACAGGGACCTGGGCCCAGGAAGCCACCCTTTCAGGGGCCCACCCGGAAAGACTGGGCAGACGGTCCGTAAGGCAGGCCCAGGAGTTGTGAGAGATGAAAGCGGACAGGACAACAGGGACTCGGGAGACAGGCCACAGGCCTGAAGATGCTGCCTGCCCACCCCACCCCCGGCTCCCCACACCTGCCAAGGGGTCCACAGGCACCCGGCCCCTCCTCTTCGTTCTGTCCGCCAGGCCCATGTTTCTTGTGCTTCTCCTCATTGACTTCTGTCCCCGCTTCGCATCCCCGGCTCAAGCACCTCCTTCCGCGACCCCCCAGCCCCAGCAGGCACCTCTGTCACCTGGCCTCACCCGGCCTCACCCAGCAAGACGTCGGGTTGCTTCTTTTCTCGCCAGAGCCCAGGACGGTACCTGGCCCATAACCTGTGCTCGGTCACCTAGCTCATGAATGAATGAATGAATGAATGAATGAGTGAATGAATGAATGGATGGACAAACGAACAAATGAAGAGGCAAGGAAGGAGGGAGAGAGGGGAAGACAGGAGAGCCGGGCTGCTGGCTCCTCGCCCCCACCTGCCCCAGCGATGCCGCCCCGCCCCCCCTGCCCTCCCCGCAGTCCCCAGCCCAGCTCTGGCCCCAACTCTGCTGGGTGGGAGGGGCGCAGGCAAGGCCACGGTGGGAATACAAAACCCAGAGCTGTGGTGAATCTGGCACACAACTTCCACAGCGAATCGAGGCCCCCAGATGCTGACGTCATGCTCAGAGCCGCTGACCCCAGGGAGCAGCTGGGCTCCGGGGGCCCCGCAGGCGATGGTAAACAGGCATCCACCCGCCGCCCGCCCGGGCAAACACAGGCCTGCACGAATGCAGCCCCTCTCTGTGGAACCTGCTCGCTCCAGCTGCTGCTGGAGAATGCCAGACTGGCTGGTGGGGGCGGACAGAGCTTGGCAGGGGCACCCTGGGGTCACACTGTCCTTCCCCGGTCTCCTCCGGCCATGCGGCCTGCAGCCCACCACCCCGGCTTCCCCAGGGTGACTGCCCAAGGCGGAGGACAGCATGCAGCTGCCTCGTGGCCTGGCACAAGCCAGAGCAGGCCTGAACTCTGTCTCGGGGACAGCAGTGCAGGTTCTGGGGAAGGGACCCCACCCCCACCCCCACAGAGGGCCCAGCACCCAGGGCCTGAGGCCTTAGCCGGCCCCACCTTTCCACAGACCCGGCCACCGCCCTAAGAGTAAGCACCCACCCCACAGCAAGTGTTAAGGCCCTCCTGTGAGGGCCCCAAGGCAAAACCCCCCAGCCTCACCCTGTCCCTCCTGGACATTGTCATTGCCACTTGAGGCCAGGCACTGGGGCTAGAACCCCTGCCAGTGAGTGGGGGCCATCCCACTGGAAGTAGGCTTCAGTGGCTGGGGTGGGGGCCGAGTCAGTCTTTCCTGTGACCCCAAGGCCAGAGAAGCCCTTCATGAACCCAGGGTAGAGACCACCGGGGCCCCACATTGCTAGGCATGAAGTCTGGGCTAGGAGCTTCACAGGGACCACACCAGAGTAGGACTCCCGAGGCGGGTACTGCTAATACCCCCCCTTACAGAGGAGGACATCTGGAGCCCTACAAGATCCAGGCACTTGCTCTAGGTCAGCAGGCCGGGCGGAGAATCCCTGCCAGGAGCCCCCACCTCCAGAGGACCCTCGGGCACAAGGGCTGGCCAGCTTAGCCAGCCCTGAGCACAGTCTCAGATGGGTCCTGTCTCTGGGATCAAGACGTTTCTCGGCCCTAACTCCAGGGCAGCCTGGCTGGCTGGGGAGGTGGCCACCAACAGTTCCCCAGCTCCCCGAGGACACGCAGTGGGGCCAGCCACACTGAGGGCAGGGCATACCCCCTTCCCCTGGCCCCGCCCCTGTCACACATGCCCCGCCCAGCACTGAACTGGCCACTGCCACCGATGCCCCTGTCCCAGCTGGGCAGGCAGAGAGGGCTGTGCCCCATGAAGCCCAAGGGCCTCATCCTCCCCTGCACCAGGGACCCTGCTTCCCGACAACTGCCATGGCGCAAGGCCCCCATAGGCGGTCAGCTGCTGCCAGGCCCACCTCCCTGTCCCTCAACACCCACCGTTTTGGGTCCTGCCGGACCTCACGTCTTTCGCTCCACTAATTTGGAAGTGAGTACAGGCACAACCTGCCCATCTTTTGTGCACGGCCCTATCCTCCTCTCCTGCACTCGGGGTGCTCCCCCACTTCACACGAAGTGGGACCGCCACTGTATCCCCCTCTGCAGGCAGGGAAGCAGGGTCCCCAGAGGCGGCAGGCCTGGGGTCACCCAGGGGGAAACATGGCCTTAGCCACCAGGCCCCAGGCTGTGCGGAGCTGCGTCTGGCTCCCCCTGGAGCCCTGGCAGTAGGTGACATGGGAAGGTGGCAGCACCCCTCCCCACCACCATAGACACAGACTCAGTGCGCCTCCCAGGGGCTTTAGAGAGGAGGCCTCAGAGGAAACACAAGGGAGACCCAGGGAGCGTGCTGTCGCTGCTGATGGTCAGGGTCAGGCTGCAGCCCCCCACTGTCCCCAGGCAGGCGGGGAGGGAATCTGACCCCAAACCCTCCAAGGCCTCTGCATGTGCCCTCAGTCTTCAGGGACCCCTCCAGCCCAGGAGCGGGCACATCTGTCCATGTCCCCCCATTTTATAATGTAGTCCCATTCCCCAACCCCCGCCAAGCTCAACCTCAGGTGGAGGGGACAGTTGACCCCACTGAGCAACAGGGAAAACTGAGTCTCAGAGAGGCAGAGGGACTTTTACAAGCCATAGGTGGTAAAGCAAGGGCCCATAGACGGCGCTTGGTCTGGAGGAAGTCTCTGTAGGCCGCCACAGCCCCGGGGCCTGCCTGGTGTCCCCGGGGCCCGCCTGGCTTACACCGGTGCTGGGGAGGCTTTGTATGGAAAGGTCTGGTCTCTGTCTCTGTGAGATCATGCGGTGGGGGGGGGGCGCACCTGTGTTACCCCCACATCCACATGCTCCAGTCTGCCTTCCTCCCCTACTCTCATACCTGCCCGTGGCTAGCCATTGAGCCAGGATGTGACAGTCCCTTGGCTCCTCGTGCCCCTCAAGCCTAGCGGGGCCGCCTCACTGCCTGCCTGCCCAGCTGGGCACCATCCCCTCCCGCGCACCGGCCTTGGCAGCTCAGGCCATTTCCATTTTAAACCTCCGAGGAAGCCCCGAACAGTCGCCCACGGAGTCGGCACCAGCTGACAGGTGATGTTCGTGCCTCTCCTCCTGGGGCTGGCAGGAAGAGAGGCAGTTGGCTTTCACTCCAGAAACAGCCTGGAGCCCCCCAGTGTAGCCACCTTCTCCACCGTTGCTGAGCAGAGAGGGGCCGCTCCAGCCCGGCATGCCTCTGCCAGTGGCCTCCTGCATCCTGCGGGGCTCTGTGCCCCAGGCCAGCAGCCTGCTCCCCAATTCCTAAGCTACCTGGGGTGGCAGACCGGCGGGGCTGGCCTCTATGCCTCCTGAGGAGGCAGGGGCGAGGGTGGGGCAGGACAGAGAAGGACCCAGCCATCCCAGCCCTCTGCCCCCAGCTTCAGCTTATTTATGCACATCAGGACTCTGGCTTCAGCTCCTCAGGGGCCTGGCACACCTCAGCTGGGCTGTGTTCTCTTAAAACCACACACCGGGGAGAGCCTGGAAGCCCTCAGGCTTGGGAAGCCTGGGGCAGCCCCCTGATAGCCCAGCTCCACAACTTTCTCCACCTCCACCTCCGAGAGCTCTGATCAGCCCGGTTCCCTGCAGCTGGGCAACAACACTCGCCAGCCTTCCGCCCCTGGGCCTCCAGCCCTGGAGAGGAGGGGCCGCGCCCGGCAACCAGCTTGAGGTGGGGGGGACTCCTCCGCCCCCGGCCTCCAGCCCCGCTGCCCCCCACCCCGTTCCACCCACCAGGTGCACAGCCCAGGCCCCCGGCCCCACACACGGTTGACAGTCCACAGCGCGCATAGGGAGGGAAGTTGGAGGCTGCTTATGCCCCCCTTGAAGTCGTTTTAAAAATAAAACCTCGCTCCAACCGTGACTCACGCGGATGGTGGGGACGGGAGCGAGGCACCCGGGCCGGCCGGCTGCCTCTCTCCGCGCGCCCCTAACCCTCCGGTTCCCGGTTCGGGGCCAGGGCCGAAACCCGCCAGCCCAGCCTGGCGCCCCCACCCCTCGCTGCGAGCCGGGCCACCTCCCCGGGGGCGCAACGAGGGCTCGGGCTGGGGCTCCGATTGAGCCCCCGCCCTTTCCAGCCCCTGCTCGGGAGAGTGCAGCCGCCGGCCGTGCACCCCGCGCCTCCCCGCGGCGGGGCCAGCGCCGCGGGCGCTCGGCTGTCGACCCGGGGCCCCCCACCCCAAATCCCAAAGGCTGCGCGGCCCCCGCGGCTCCCGGGCAAAACGGGGTGGCCCGACCGCGCCGCGCCTCCGCGCACTCCCGGCCCCCGCCCCGCCCGCCCCGGAGCCCCGTCCCGCACGCGCGGACCCCGGCCCCCGCCCCATGCATCCTTCCTTACCTGCGCAGCGGCCGGGGAGGCGGGTCTCCTCGGGAAACTTTGCGGCGACGGCTGAAGCCTCAGGGGTTATTCCAAGGAGCGGGCGGGAACCCGAGCCGGAGGGCGCCCAGGGGGGCCCGCGAGAGGAGCCCCCGGCGCGCGGCGGAGCGCGGTGGCGGGCCCGGGGCGGGGGGCGCGCGGCAGCGCATCTGCCCAGCTCGGGCGCCCGGCGGAGCCGCGGGGGGCGTGCGCGAGGTGCGCCCGGCGGCCGGGGTGCGTGTGCCCGGGTGGGTGCGCTCGGCGGGGCGAGGGCCGGCAGCGGTGCTTGCGCGAGTGGCGACAGCGAGCAGGGCGCGGGGAACCAGGCTGTGCGGCCGCCTCTCCCCTCGCGGCGGCGGCGGCGGCGGCGGCGGGGGCCGTGCGTGCGAGCGCGGAGCGGGGAGGGAGGGAGGGAGGGGAGGAGGGGGAGGAGGCGACGAGGGCGGGGGCGCCGCGCTGCGCACTGGCCGGCGGGACCCGGCGCGGGAGGCTACGCCGCCGCGCGGGGACTCGGGCCCAGCCGGGAAGAAACGGCCTCTGCGTCCTCCTCCCCCTGCCCTCGGCTAAAATGGCTGGGGGCGGGGAGGGGGGTTGGGGTGGGAGGAGGTTGGGGAGCTAACCCGCCGGGGGCGAAGAGGGAGGTTTCCAAAGCCAGCCTCCAGCTCCGGGGCGGGAGAGAAAGAAAGGGGTTCTCCCTCACGTGCTGCTTCCCCTTACACAGCTCCCCTCGGCACCCACTCATTCATCCATCGTTCCAGCCATTCATTCATTCATTCATTCAGTCATTCATGTCCACCGGTGCATTCATTCACAAACAGGTACCCACCACCTACTCCTTGAGCCAAGGTATCCGCTTCCTCCCTTCCCCTTCCCCATGGGGATCCCCTCACCTGCCTTGCTCGAAACATCTGATAGATCCCCGATCCCCGGTGGGGTGCTTCACGCAGCTGCCCAAGTGGGGCATGCCCCAGTCCGACCCCAGCCCCGCCCTTCACCTCACTGGCCGCTTGTGACCTTGAGCAAGTTTCTTAACCTCTCCCAGCCTCAGTGTCCTCTGTTGTAAAATGGGAGCATTAACAACCTACCTCCAAGACTTCCTGTGAGGCTTGAAGGAGACCTGGAATGGGAAGCAGAGGAGGGCAGTGCCTGGCACTCATTAGGGGCTCTGGAAATGTCTGCACCTGTTGTGTGCGGGGGTCTGATGTGGGTGTGGGGTGGGGCACCAGACGTCCCTCCTCTTAATCTGGAAGTCCCAGGGCTCTTGGCATTCTGTAGGATACCAAGGAACTCGTCATCACCAGCCTCAGGCCTGGCCAGACCTTGTCACCAAGCTCCACCACCCCATCCTGCCATCCAGTTCCCTGGAGAGTTGCTGAGTGAGCCCCTGCCTCTGCCTCAAGGCCCCACTGCTGGCAGGTCCCCGCTGCCCAGATTTCCCACAATCTCGCCTGGACCCCTCCCCCAACACCCATCACCCTGTCTCCCACCCACTGTCCCAGTGCCAGGCCCCTGTGAGATACTTCCGGAGGCCACATCACACTCTTTGCTGTCCTTCCAGGTCCAGCCCAGCCACCCCTCCTCTGGGATGCCTTCCCAGATTTTCCCTGGGGGAAGGTCTCAGTAACCAATACAGCCCCCTCCCCCCAC